>JAGDQP010007168.1:0-10198 GCA_022664845.1 Lepisma saccharinum
ACGACAGCTTAAATTAAGCTCGCAACTCTAACTTTTCAGGCGCAGCAATGTGATAGTAGATGCAGCTCTTAGTACCTTACTGGTTTCAGACGTTTTCCCTCACAATGAAGATGGATCCCTCATCATCTAGTTAAGGAAGCTTGTAACTTACTTGATAATGTCATAAATGGTACACAACATGTTGAGGATGTGGAGCTGTCTCATGCATTATCTCAAATCAGTACTTCTTTGGAGGAGAACAAAACTCACATTCAATCTTCTTCAAGAACAAGTAAACTTTGGCTAAAGTATCAGCAAATGATCAATGTCACACGTAACTTAATAACTACAGATAGTACTGGCTCAGGGGATTTACATTTACAATCTTTGATGGAGATTCTCCCAATAGTTGCAGCAGCTGGACATCTCAATTACCTCAAATCATTATATCTATACTTGCAGAAAATGTTTAGTTTGCCATCTGAAAATCCAGTTGTTCACAAAATGTTTCTAGAAAGCAAGTTTGTGATAAGAAGAAGTGACAGGGTATGGGCTGGACTAGGTTCAGACCTGGTGATAGAGCAGGTATTAATGCGTTCCCTGAAAAGTAGAGGAGGCTTGACACAAGGAAGTGGGTTTTCAGATATTTAGAGACAACATGGCTATTTTCTATCCCTGTGTGTTCTACTTATAACTTAGCAATGCAGGAATACACTAAAAGTTTGTTGGAAACCAGTGAACAACACAAAGAAATGAGGGAAAGCAGACAAATGAGGGATAGTAATGATATTAAGAAAGTTGTTGAACGACTAGAATCAATATCCCCATTCAACTCTGCCGCCGAGATCTTTCCAACATTGTTACAGGTGTAATAACTGATCCTGGAGTAAATGTTGATGAACTGCATTCCATCGGCACCAACACTGTTCAAAAAATGATGGGTAATGATATATTCAAATATTCTGGGAAAAGATACGACAAAGTGAAAACTCTAGGATCTGATGCTGCTGTTGTGAGTCGAGTCAATGATGGATGCAGCACTTCTCTTTCAGAGAATGATGACTGTTGCTACTGGTGGGAACATGAATCTTGAAGATGTGATGTGTTATGAACTTTGTTCTTATCCTCCTGCCTTATTTGAATCTCGGACTATGTTAAGGAAAGCTGATAAGTCTCAGCTAGCTCATGCAATACTGAAATACAAAAAAAAGGTACACCTGGAAGAAGCTAAGGACACTCAGTTTACAGAACAGTATGTATTGGATGGTGGATCTCTCCTACGTCGCCTTTCATGGCATAACAATGAAACATATGAAAACATTGCAACTTCTTATGCAAATTTCATCCTGAAAACATGTGGGAAAGCTATCGTCGTTTTTATGGTTATAGTAATTCTCCAACAATCAAGGATATGTTTCACAGACGACGCTGCACCAAGACCAGTAGGGATATTAATTTCAATCCTCACATGAAGTTTGTTGGCAAGAAAAACCAATTCTTGAGTAATGCGAAGAACAGACAAGCTATGATTTACCTTATAACTAAGATGTTAAATGACCGCGGATGCGCTGTGCACAATGCAATTGGAGATGCTGATATGGTTATAGTTCGTGCTGCAGTCTCATCATCTGAAAAAGGAAATACAACAGTAATTGGGGAAGATACTGACTTACTTATTCTGCTTCTGTATCATGCAAATTATACTGGTTTCAAGTTATACTATCGCCGTGATGTAAGACGGGGACAATCTCCCAATCCTGTGTATGATATTCTCCTCATTAAATCATTACTGGGTGATGATACGCAAATTTGTTATATTTGTGCATGCTTCCACAGGCTGTGACACAACATCCCGATTTTTTTCTATTGGTAAGTCCTCAGCATTTAACAAGCTGGTGAAGAATAGTGAACTCCGTTCAGTTACAAGTGTATTTTGTTCTAACTCCTGTCAACAGTCTGAAATTGAGGCTGCTGGAAGAAACGTAATGCGTCTGTTATATGACTGCAGGTCATTGGAATACACAAATGTACTACGACATCGAATGTTACTTGAGACGGTAGCTGCAGCTACATCATTTGTTACACCTGAACGTTTACTACCTACTGATTAGTCTACAAAGTACCACAGCTTTCGTACGTACTTTCAAATAAGAATCTGGAAATCTACAGACAAGGAAATGAAGGCTGAAGAGTGGGGTTGGTATGTAAAGAATAATTCCTACTATCCCATACTTTGTGATATGCCACCAGCTCCAGAGCATCTGCTTAACATGATGCGCTGTTCTTGTAAGAGTAAATGCGCTACTTTTCGATGTGGATGCAAGCGTAATGGATTGTCATGTTCATCTGCCTGTGAAGACTGCCAAGTCAGTGGCTGTGATAACAATCAAACTGCTACTGATAATGAATACGGCAGTGGAAGACGATTCATATTAAAGTGTTTGTATTGAAACTTCAATTTCTTACAGCAAACATACATAATTTGAAGTAACTTTTAACTTACTTGATAAGTTGATATGTTAACGCTGTTATTCATTATTACGTGAAAATTGTTTCCTGTAATGTAGTGTTAATCCATATCACTACATTATTAGGTATAACAAAAGCTGAGTTTAGAAATTTTACACTATTCATACAAAAAAGAAGTTATACGAAGCTTTTTTTTAAGTTGTATAATGAAGAATTATATTGCAAATATTCTCACACATATAGAAGACAGTGCAGTATAATATTATTATTGAACTTATAAAATAATTTAATAAATACTTGAACTTGAACTTGAGTTACTTCTCAGAGCTCACCATTGAAGAGCCCATTTGGAGAGAAACTAATGTTTTTAATAAATACATAAAATGTAAAAAATTGATTTGAAGAAGAAAAAGCAACAAATGATAAAACACCATTTTAAAGAGAAAAAATTAGTTGATTGTAAATAAATGGCTTTTATCTTAGAAACGGTGGAAGATAAAAGTAAAGCGTTCTTGTTTAAAAATGTAGCATTTATATGGGGCTTTTATTTAAAAAAGTTTGATGTAAATCCGATTACAGGGAACCGAGATACAGGCTATTATTTAAGGTGTACATGCAAGAAATTATATTTTTTAAAATTAAACCTTGTTTTTCATAAGAAACTGTACAAGATATGATAACAATGCTCATAATCAAAAATATAGTACGTAACATGACCTTTTATTAAAAAAAACAGTCATCTAAATCGGATGATACGAACGCGAGATACAGAAAAAAATGCAAGATAGACCCAAAGCGTTTTGAACCATGGTCCGCCATTTTGAAAACCGTTTTTGTGGGTGTTCCCGTAGTCCGATTTTGAATATGTTATTCAGTAATGATTTCTAAATCAAATGCAGTTTTAAAACCTTCTATTGCAATTTCTCACAGGTTGAGGGTATAATTGCTCTAGATTTTCTGGACTATATACCGCATAACATTTTTTATTAGTAATAAAGTTTTATTAATAGAATTATTGTTTATTGCTGGTAATATAAAGGTAAGCAAGAAGGTTCTGTCGCTTTTTCACCCACCACATTCGAACATCGATATGTCACCCAAGACGTACCTGAAAAATACAAAATTGTCCCCATCAGCATCGACGACCTTCTGCCAACGTTCTGTAAGGCCATGGGTTCCATCGCGGCAGAACTTGGTGGCCCGTGGAGCGAAGAATGTATCAAGTGCATTTTGCAGATCTACTAGAGATTTGAACTGGCGTCCCCTAAGGTGATTGTTCAAGGATTGGAACAGGTGAAAATCGGACGGTGCAATGTCCGGGGAGTATGGCGGATGCAATAGTGTTTCCCATCCAAGGCGTAGAATGGTGTCCCGGGTCATCCTAGCCACGTGGGGCTTACCGTTGTCCTGTAACAGGAAGATCCCTTTGCGATTCAGAAGTTCAGAAGCACTCCAGAGTTTTGACTTTTTCTTGAACACGGCTCAACTGCTGACATTGCACAGTTGCATTGATGCTCTGACCAGCTGGTACCAGTTCCCGATGTACGATGCCGCGAGCAGTCCACCAAACACATAGCAGGACCTTCTTCTGGTGCAGTGCTGTTTTCGGCTGTTTTGGAACCGGTTCATGGGATGCTAACCAATGATGACGTTGTCATGGAGCTTCGTACAGGACCCACTTCTCATCATGTGTCAACAACCTGTCCAGAAATGGTTCCTTCCACAGACGAAACAGCAAAGAAACACAGGTGTCTGCTCGCGTTGCCTTCTGGCCCGGAGTGGGTGTAGTGCTTCCAAAGTTAATGGAGGTGTTGCCGAATGGTTTCTCCACTCACACTTAATTGTAGTCCCAGTTCCTCACATGTCTGGCCACTGTTCGCCTCAATTGCTGCCTGAAAATCTCAATTTGGTACCTGTGTTGGTCTTCCTGCACGTGGTGCGTCTTCGAGTGTTTCGTCACCGTCCTTAAACTTGGTAGATCACCGCTGCACTGTCCGCGTAGTCACGAGTCACAACAACCTCACCAAAGGCCTGGCATATCTTCCGCCTCGCTGCAGCTGCGTTTGACCAAAGTTTGAACTCGTACAGCATACACGCCCTTATGAGGCTCTGTGGAGGTTCCATGTTCACTCTGTCCTTCCGCAAGTTCACGGTGTAACTGAACTGCCACAACCTTGTAATATGTTGGCTATACCCACATAAACAACTGACCTTCGCCTGATCTCCATTCGCATTCAACTCACGGTGTGAGGACCAATTGAACACAGACCTCCAGAGAAAGCAACAAAACTTTCTTGGTTCCCTTATAGTACCTAGTAGTAAACTTATTCAATTGAGGGACTCAGAAGCCAAACAATGCAAGTGATATTAAACAATATTCGAGTTTATCTTTATGTGACACGAACCACAGGGTGGTCAGCAAAATCCCTTTACAAATTCAACCCCTAATAACAAAGTATTGGGTGGAGGATGCCATAGTGCTATTTTCTTCAATGAAAAGAGCAAGCCACAAAGTTTCCTTGACCACCTCAATGCATCTCTGTGTGTGTTCCCTTCGTTGCATCGAACATCGAGACGAAATTCAATATCCTGCTATGTTCCCTGCAGCTTCTCTTCTATCAATGTTGCGATGATGTCCGTAGCCCTCTCTCGCAGGACGTGAACATTTTGAACTTTTGGGCGGCACAACAAATGTAGACATTCCAGCCTAACCATGTAGAAGTCCTGTAATCATCCCGACTTGGATGATAAACAGAAGTGTGGGTCGAATCTCTAGAGCAAATGTTAGTAAGTGATTATGACATCTGATTTTGTTTCCTTGTAAAATAAACTGGAGAATATAAGGCGAACAAAAAATGTCTACTGCAACAAATGCTTTACTGAAATTAATATATAAAAACTGACTGGTGCAAATTTACTTGAACCTAAGAAAAAAATAGGTAACACAATATAATATATTGTATTTTATAAATTGATAAGTCTTAATATCAAGGCATGTAGAAGTTACAGCTGCATCGAGATTACCCGGCCTTCAGGTCATTGTATACTTACGAATCACAATTTTAACTGTGTCGAGAGAAAACAAGGGATTTCAAAAAGCAGATTTATTGAGAAAATTAAGTTTTAGTTCCTTAGTCGCTTAATGTTTAAACGGTTCACCAAATTAGTAATATCAAGGTGTTATTTAAGTTCTCGACCTTCTATTGACGTTCCTTTATCGGTTTTGTTTCTGGTCCTGCTGATCGTTTTCCACTATGCAAATATACTTATATATAGCAGTTTTATTTCGTATATTTCGAATTCCTTATTAATTTTACATGGTTTTAACTTTTTCTTTCCTGAACTTGGAAGAAAACTGCCCTGAAACCAGTTATTACAAGGACTGATTGAAAAGTTTCAAGACTTGCTCTATTACTCTTTCCAGGTATGCGTCGTATGAATGCTCTACTGCATGCTTTAAAGATCGTACCTAAAGTAGTCTGACCATGCAGTGGAACAACGAAGAAGTCACAAGTGGGTGACAGCTCTTCAAGGTAGCAAGTACAATTTTCCGTGGCTGATGAAGTCGGTGAAATACAGCTGAGGTGTGCGATTAACTCTTCTTTGAAACTCGGGAAGTATGGGAACGAAACATTTGAAATTATATAAGTATATGAGAGGACCATTCGAACTGTGTTCTTTGAATTCTGCACTCGTCGTTGCATCTATTATTTTGTCTTATTACCCACTTGTCTAACACGACTTATTTTCAGTTCCTCCGCCACAATGTGGTCTGCGCGTTCGAAGGAGATTTTGAGTGCAGCGGTAAGTTCCCGTAACAGTTATCTTCTGTCACGTTTCAACGCCTCAGCAGCCTTGCCGATGTTGACATCGTTAACTGCAGTAGGTGGCCTAAGAGCACACTCCTGGTCGATCACTTGCGTATTTCCGTTTTTGAAATGCATCCATTAGTGATACACAGTAGCACATCACGTTTTTTTTCGCCATATACTTGTATAATCTCAAATGTTTCGTTTCCACACTTCCCGGGTTTCACTCAAAATTCAATCACATACCTCTGCAGTGTTTATCTAGTAACGTCCACTTCATCCTCCACTTCTAAATGTCCATCCCCCATGAAAAACTGTACTTATTACTTTGATATACTGTCACCCACTTATGACATCAACGGCACTACCACTGCAGATTCAGACTTCTTTAGCTACGACCTTCAAAATATCCGGTAGATGATTCACACGACGAATACCTAGAAATAGTAATAGAGCCAGTCTTGAAATTTTTCAATAAGTCCTTATAGGTAAAAGCAACAGATGTTGAAATTCTTCCTGTTGAAGGTCCAGGTATTGTTGAATTAGAAGCTATAAGAAAATGGTTCAAACACTTCAATACAGAAGGTACCGGCCTTCAAGATGAACCACGTTCAGCAAGATCCGCGACTGTAGATTCATATGTCGTATACCAAGCCTTTGAAGCGAGTACTCAAACAAGCACGTGCAGAGTGTCGAGTGAGCTGAGTGCTTTAAATTGGCATCGAAAACTCGTCGAGCTCGGTAACGTCACAAGGTAACCCATGAGCTGACAACAGGTGCCCCATGAGCTGACAACAGGTGCCCCATGAGCTGACAACAGGTACAAGCTCAAAGGCAATGTGCCGTCAGCTGTTCCATCAGAGGATTGGTGACCAAGCCATCACGTAAATTGTAACGTGCGATGAAACATTGATCTTTTCCCGTAATTCAGATTGCAGAAGCCAGTGGTTGAACTTGGTGATCTCCCGGATTCCGTGGTCAAAAATGGAAGTTTCGAGCAGAAGCTGATGATGTTTGTATGGTAGAAATTCGAAGGTGTGATCCACTTTGAATTAGTTCCAGGTGGTTGCACCATCAACGTTGAACTATACTCTCAACAATTCTGTTCTGTTCTGTGCTGCGGAAAGCAGCTTTCGGCTCAGCCCCAACTCAACAATTCTGTCGAATGTAGAAAGCTCTGGTCTCATGTTTTAAATTTCTCCCAGGGAGCCGTTAGATGGTTGAGAAACTACTTGTGGAACAGGAAACAATTCATAAGTATAGCCGGTAGAAATTCTTTTAGTACTACCTGACTCATGAAGTACCCCAAGGAAGTGTCCTTGGACCTCTTTTATTTTGTATGTATGTCATTGACCTCCCATCTGTTCTCTCATGCGGTAAATAACATTTGTACGCTGACGATTTCCAAATATACATATAATGTTTCCACAATACCTAGAAACCACTATTTCCAAATTAAATGTGGATCCTAAAAAATCAATGAGTGGTCATTTAAAAACAGATTAGTAATTAACTCACGAAAATCAAAATGTATATGTGTATCGTCCATCTAACTACCTCAATACTTGCAAAAGGATCATTTTCCAGCAGTATAAAGATATATAATAGAAAAAGTGGTATTAATATAATTTGCCTCCCACAAGTATTTCCGAAGAAAGTGCTATAATCACCATTGTAGCAGAAGAAATTATTAGTAGAACTTCATAGTTTTGTGGCAAGGTGGCAGTTCCTTCTATGTATGAGTGCATAGCGGAGTGATATAGGATTTTTAAAATAAAGCTTTGTAAGGTAAGTATTATTGGCAGTATTACAGCGTATATTTGTATATATTTATTTACTATGATTGCAACTTTCGATTGACTAGATTTTAACCATTGTGTTGGGCTAATGTTAATTTAAGGATATGCACAACTAGTTAAGGGCGAAGGTTATGTATGTGGTCAATCATCAATCGAATCATTATTTGTGTTTGACTACTTGCTAATTGAGGCGTATGCGCGAACAAATGTCTATGTGACATTTGTATAAATGGAGTAATTTATTAAACAAAAGTCCCAGAAACTTCGTTGATATCTATTTGCACTTTTTTGAGCATATTGTAACAAATAGCCTCGGTTTAATGAAATTTCTGGTTAGAACTGCATTACAAAAGTCGTGGAACAAAAGTCTATGTTACATACTTATCCCTTGAGTGAGCGCACTTTTAAACAGTGTGTTTGATTTATAGAACAAAAGTCTATGTCACATCATACAACACCACCCTACTCTGCGGACAAGATTGAACTTCCTTGCCGTTTTTCTCAATACACGGAAAATGTTACGTAGACATTTGTTCGCGCATACACTTCAATTATATTTCCTCTTATGACTATATGTGTATAGCTCGTTTTAGATTGAACTTCCTGATCGCTTTTATGAAGAAATGAGCAACAGTTAAACAATGAACGTTTAGTTCGAGATTGGATGTTATTTATGTTGGAAGCACTTGAAATGATTTAAGAAAATACAATGCGAACACTAAGTTGGAATTAATATTAATTCGGAGCCTTTGCGTAAGGACATCAAGCGGACTAAATATTCACTATATTCAAATAAATCGATATTGGGTTCGAGAGTTCCTGAAGAACTAGGTCATCAATACACTAGGAATATGAACGAAGCTTAATATTCGAACGTTCTTTCAAATTTTATTGAAGATACAGAGATGCATGTCTTATGGATGGAAGTGCCACAGTGAAAAACGAAACGATTTCATGTGTTTATAATTCATTATGTTAAAAGGACGTTTGAAGATTATTCAGAAAGATACGTGGAAGGACAGTTCTCTAATGGATGGCAAGACTTTTCCTAAGAAGGATATAAAGTAATCCTTCATGTAGTATAATATATTCATCTTTAACAATGTTTTGCACACAATCAATTACAGTCATGGTTAGATTGTTTATGAAGAGAGAGACAAACTCTTTAACCTACTAAGTTTTTTCCCACGTCCCTGCTCATAAGGGTTTAAGAAGAACGAAAGAAAAGTTTTCTATTGATGAAGTTGTACACTATTTTCTCTCCCTTGGAAAAGCCTCTGGTTTCTGTTTATGAGCCTTTCAATGTAATGACAAACTATTTTTGTCTTTGTACTTTCGTAAAGAAGCGAAATGATAATAATCCTAGGATTGCAAGCGTCAGAAGGACTTGAAACTCAGTTGGTTCTCTATTTCCAATTACGATGCAGTGATTTTCACCTTTCTGAAATGTTTTCCTCATTTAAGATAAATAAAAAGGCAATAAAAATATTGCCATTATAACGGGTATACAAAGACTGGTGATCCAATTCCAGGTCTAGTTCTCTACCAATTAAGCTATTATTAGGCAACATGGCCCATTTTGTCCATATGCCATTTTTCAGTTTTCACGTGAATCAAACAGGCTATATTAGTGTCTGAAGCAAAAAAAAATTACTAAAACTATTATCGAGTAACTTTCTTTACTTTAAATCCCGTCTAACAGTTACTCAACCAAAAGTTTCCATAATGTATTAAAATCCTTTGCTTTCAACGCGAACAAAGTCTATATGGTCCAGGTGAAGCCAGAGGAAAACATCATCTGCACAGAATTTAGGGTCAGTTCTAGAATCAACCGCTAAACTTCTGGTCAGCGCTAAGTTGAGGCTAAGTCTCATTTTGGCCAATTAGAGTACGCAATATAAGAGTTTACCTGAACTTAGCGCTGACTAGAAGTTTCGCGGTCTATTGTAGACTGACTCTTAGTCGTCTTGCCTGGGAGATTAATTGGTAGAACATCCGACCTGCAGTCGGAGCACCAGATTTCGTTTCTTCACTAGAATGGAAACATTTTTTTTTACTTTTCTGAACTTGTCTTCTCCACCACTGACCTATACAGACACCCTGACACAAATACCACACACACACACGATATATATATATATA
>JAGDQP010007168.1:10298-23808 GCA_022664845.1 Lepisma saccharinum
ATATATATATATATATATATATATATATATATATATATATATGAAAGAAATAACTAACCTCGAACATCCTAAAGTTTTAAAATCCTACCATATTTCATAGAGTTCATTAAACTTCTCAGAAATAAATAAATATGAGCCCTATATCTAGAGCTGAAAGGTAGATTCGCATAAGTCCAATTTTCGTATACCCACCGGTGGTCTATTGAGATTTGTGAGAAAGAGTAACTTGTTTCTGATTTCGATCTGATTTTGGTATGAGGTTATCCGGGAGTATCGAAATAAACAAGATAGTCTGTTTCTGATTATTTAAGAGTATTATGAAGAACTGTTCATGGATATTTCTGATGTGAGGAAGTACGGTGATACATTAAATATGTGTTGAGGTTAAGTGAACCGTTTGTTACGTTAATGGAATCCTGAAGTCAAAAGGAATCAATTATGCAAGATTGTAGTTTTAGCTTGGTTGGAAATGATAACAGAAAGAGCTGTTATAATATGATACTCGCAGAAGAGGAAAGAATCTATGTATTCTGATAATATGAAGCCAGGTAAGATGTTGATTGGCGTATAGTAAATTTTAACCTTTAGTTCGATATTTGTTGTCTTGTATGTGATTCCATATCTGCTTTTAGAAGTTAACACCAACTAGTTAGATTACATAAAAGAGGATCAGTCATGGCTTCTTCTCGATTGTCAGTGTTGGAGTGATTTGATGAAACTACGATGAACATGCAAATCTACTTAGAGCAATTTGACGATTGTTAAGTTTGGGAGAATAAGGACGACATGGAAGTCGTAACGTTCTTAACATGTACAAGATTTATATCATGTATCCCAGGGTTTGAATTCCGTGATAAAGATATATTCGCTCTTCATGATATGAGCCGTATATGCGAACAAAAATGTTAAAAGATAACGTTCTATGTTAAAAGATAACATACAGACTTTTGATCGCGCATACGAGTTATATTAAGGATCAAGCTTTTTCATTTTTGAAGCAACCGACCATTTCACGACCAAAGTAAATGTTACCGTAGAAAAATGTTCCACTCCTTGGGATTATCAGTCCCCAAAGATTTTGTCATAAGTCTCCGGAAACAAGCAGTAAAATTTTCGCTTGTTTCTAATTTGAAAGAGTCGTTGAAAGATCAATTAGTAGTTGAGATTATGAAAGATGACACTAGAAAAAGGTTATTGGCAAATCCATACGTGAATCTTCAAAAGTCTCTGGACATAATAACAGTAGAAAAGCAGGTGGAGAAGGATGCTCAATAATTTCAAAAAGATGCTATGGTGAAAAATGATTCTTTAGACATTAACTATGGGACAAATCAATCAAGTTCATTATGTCAGTAGAACGATAAAATTCCGAAGAAGAGTTAAGAAATGTTTTCGTTGTGGGAGAGCTCACAGGGATTTTGCGAATTGTTTTGCCAGACACTTGGTCTGCAGAAAATGTATCATGAGAGGCCATTTAGCAAGGGCATCCTTTCGAAAGGATACAGCAAAGGGTAAATCAGTACATGACGTCATTGACCATTCTTCATTATCCTCAATTATGCATTTGCTTAATACACCGTACTTACCTGGTGTATGCATAAGTTTTTGCAGGTTTTTTGGGGTAAACAAAACACGTAATTTTCAAGGGAAATTAATTTTGTTTTATTCAAAATATTGGCCATTGCCTTCTACCATGCGTATGTATAAGTAGTTTCCGGTTTATCTAAGAGATGGCGCCAGCGAAAAGTACGCCGCGTATTCATTTGACACATACGTCATTTTGTTCGTCTGACATTAAACTACAAACACACACAAGTTGAGTCCGCCAAACACTAGCGTCTTAGTTTTATCGTTCGTGATCATGTCGAAGTTTGTGCCTGAAAAAGAATATTTGCGGCACGCATTGCTTTTCTTATTTAATCAAAAGAAAAAGCTGTTGAAAGTCATCGTGTGCTGGTAGAAACATATGGTGAAAACGCTCCATCGATTTGAACATGTGAGACATGGTTTCGACAACTTAAAAGTGGTAATTTCAATGTGAAAGACAGTAGACCACAAAGGTGCGAAAACAAACAATTGCAGGTGTTATTGGAGGATGACCCAACTCAAACTCAAGATCAATTATCCAAAGCATTAAATGTGTCACATTAAACAATCAGCAGAAGTTTGCGAGCAATGGGGAAGATCAATAAACTGGGTAAATGGGTCCAACACGATTTGAATGAACGTCAAATGGAAAATCGCTAAGTCATTTGTGAAATGCTGCTTCAACGCCACGAAAGAAAATCCTTTTTGTATCGAATTGTGACGGGTGACGAAAACAGGATTTATTTTGAAAACCCGAAGCGGAAAAATCGTGGCTTTCACCTGGAGAAGCCGGTTCTTCAACACAAAGGCCAAATCGCTTTGGCAAGAGGACCATCCTTTGTGTCTGGTGGGACCAGAGCGGTATTGTGTATTATGAACTCTTAAACCCCGGCGAAACTATTAATGCAGAACACTATCGCCAACAAATGATTAATTTAAATCACTCATAGATCGAAGGACGACCGGAATGGGCCCGAAGACATGGCAAAGTGATTGTGTTACACGACAATGCGCCGTCCCACACAGCAAAACCTGTTAAAGACACCTTGAAATCGCTTGGATGGGACATCTTTCAGCACCCGCCGTACTCCCCAGACCTGTCGCCATCTGACTATCACCTCTTCGCATCAATGAGGCACGCGCTCGCAGAGAAGCACTTCAGCAATTTCGAAGACGTTGGAAAATGGCTCGATGAATGGTTTGTCGCAAAAGACAAGCAGTTTTTCTAGCATGGTATGCATCAATTACGTTAAAGATGGGCGAAATGTGTACCAGGTGTATGCATAAGTTTTTGCCGGGTTTTGTGGTAAAGAAAACACGTAACTTCCAAGGTAAATTAACTTTGTTTTATTCAAAATATTGGCCATCAGCTTCTAGATATTTCGCCCATCTTTCAGGTAATTGATGCATACTATGCCAGAAAAACTGCTTGTCTTTTGCGGCAAACCATTCGTCGAGTCATTTTTCAACGTCTTCGAAACTGCTGAAGTGCTTCTCTGCGAGCGCGTGCCCCAGTGATGCGAAGAGGTGATAGTTACATGGCGCCAGGTCTGGGGAGTACGGCGGGTGCGGAAGGATGTCCCATCCAAGCGATTTCAAGGTGTCTTTCACTGGTTTTGCTGTGTGAGACGGCGCATTGTCGTGTAACACAATCACTTTGCTATGTCTTCGGGCCCATTCCGGTCGTCTTTCGATCTATGAGTGATTTAAATTAATCATTTGTTGGTGATAGCGTTGTACATTAACGGATTGGCCGGGGTTCAAGAGTTCATAATACACAATACCGCTCTGGTCCCACCAGACACAAAGGATGGTCCTCTTGCCGAAGCGATTTGGCCTTTGTGTTGAAGAACCGGCTTCTCCAGGTGAAAGCCACGATTTTTCCGCTTCGGGTTTTCAAAATAAATCCTGTTTTCGTCACCCGTCACAATTCGATACAAAAAGGATTTTCTTTCGTGGCGTTGAAGCAGCATTTCACAAATGACTTAGCGATTTTCCATTTGACGTTCATTCAAATCGTGTGGGACCCATTTACCCAGTTTATTGATCTTCTCCATTGCTCGTAAACGTCTGCTGATTGTTTATTGTGACACATTTAATGGTTTTGACAATTGATCTTGAGTTTGAGTTGGGTCATCCTCCAATAACACCTGTAATTGCTCGTTTTCACACTTTTGTGGTCTACTGTCTTTCACATTGAAATCACAACTTTTAAGTTGTCGAAACAATTTTCACATGTTCAAATCGATGGAGCGTTTTCACCATATGTTTCTACCAGCACACGATGACTTTCAACAGCTTTTTCTTTTGATTAAATAAGAAAAGCAATGCGTGCCGCAAATATTCTTTTTCAGGCACAAACTTCGACATGATCACTGAACGATAAAACTAAGACGCTAGTGTTTGGCGGACTCAACTTGTGTGTGTTTGTAGTTTAATGTCAGACGAACAAAAGGACGTAAGTGTCAAATGAATACGCGGCATACTTTTCGCTGGCGCTATCTCTTAGGTAAACCGGAAACTACTTATGCATACACCTGGTAGAAGTTACATTAATACTATTTGAGAATGAAGACACAGATCTAGAGGCGTCTGTAGATAATGAAACTTCTCTACAGTTGTCATTTAATTATGGCGAGATTTAAAGGAATATTAAATATCAATAATAAAATAAAATTTCATATTCAATTCTCAATTGGCAAAGTTGAATGGAGTGAAACATTTTTAACAAAAAAACTAAAAGATTTGTTTGATCAACGACTCACTAATTGATATTTTGGGATGTGCAACACTTGGGTTAGTACATAACAAATTTCTGGATATTCAATTTTTAATTAGCTGTTGGAATATTTCCTTGTATAATTAAAAGTTAACTGATTTTAAATACTCTAAATCCTGATTGCAAGAAAAGATTGATGTCAAATATTTTCATGAAACAATAATCAAAATTAGTGAAATTAGCAGATATTTCGGGATTGCTGTACGACAATATAGAATTAATGGTATATGTGCAATCCACGATGAAGATGCAAATATAAAAATGTGGTAGGAGACTAAACGAAATAAGTGAGCAGTTTAACTCTACAGCTTGCATCAAGCAATTGATGGTGTAATTGCTTGAAAAGAAGACACAGCAATTTAAAAAACTATTTCAATTGTCTAGGCAAGTGTAATGGTTAAGGTAGCAAATATTCAAGTTTGAATTGAATCACAGGAAATTCAGCCAATAACAGATCCGAATATTATACCGAAATACGATAAAGAGTATGAATTTTGGCTTAGTAAACACCAACTAGGCAAACAGAAAATAACGGGAAAGAAGTTCAACGAATGTTTAGAAAAAAAAAACAATACAAGACGATGCATCTAATTTCGACATAGATTTATGGATTCAACGTACCTGATAGTAAAGGTTATGCCCATGTCTTTATATCGAATGAATTTCCATCTCAGAATTTGATGAAGCTAGTCAAGTTAGGACAGTTAGATGAGGCCATAAAATTGTTAAAGACATTATGATAGAAACATTATTCAGAGTTAGCTTTTCACTAATTTCTTAAAAATATTTGATTATTTATTTAAGTTGAATTTAGTGTTTGTCAAATGTCACTTTGATTGATAAAGTTCCAGTTCAAAACAATAATTATCAATGATATTTTTCTTTGGATACGATTGGATTCTATGTGATTAAATTCTTATATTTAAATAATCTTGATATACTAGTCAGATGTGTGTGAATGGACAAGATCTGATTCAACCTACGGTATATAAAATAAAAAGAAGGTACCTTTAGAAAATAGATCATTTTTTTCCATTGTAGGACGTTCTTTAGTTAAGCGGTAGAAGGTGTTATCAAATAGCTAGTGATTGGGGTGTATTGAGAATTGTGAGAAAGAGTAACTTGGTTTTAATTTTGATCTATGAGATTACCCTGGAGTTTCGAAATAAACAAGATAGTTTGTTTTTGTTTGTTTAAAAGTATTATGAAGAATTGTCTATGGATATTTCTGATGTGAGGAATTACGGTGATACATTACATATGTATTCAGATTAAGTGAACCTTTTGTTATGTTAATGGAATACTGAAGTCATGGGAATGAAATATGTAAGATTGAAGTTACGCCTTCGTTGGAAATGATAATAGAAGAGCTGTTCTAATATGTTACTAGGAAAAGAGCAAAGAATCTACGTATTCTGGTAATGTGAAGGAAGTTAAGTTATTTGTTGGTGTATAATAAAATGTCACCTTTACTACGGCATTTGTTGTCTTCTATGTGATTTCATATCTGTCTTTAGAAGTTAACACCAACTAATTAGATACCATAAAATGGCCAAAACGTGATTAATGCATTTCCGTACATTCTTTGGATGACATCGCATAATGGTTGCATTATTCTTGTTGTAAGCATGTTAACTTTAGTTTCTATTTGATAGGAACTAGGTTTTTTTCGAAAACAAGGACTTGTGACTTGCGTGTTTTTAGCTGTGAGATACAGATATATGTAAAATAAAATGAAGAAAAAACCGTTGTTTTTATGGAATGGGTGAGAAGAATATTGATGCAGATTGCAACTAAGTACTGGTGTAACGTAACGAAGTGACGACTGAGATAAAACAAATCTGGCACCTTATGGGTTTGAAGGGAGGCACAGACCTTGTGGACAGCTATCCGAGAGTTGTCTACAACTGAGTCTGCTAAACCACTCATCATGATTATTTAATGGATTGTATGATAGAAAAATCGTTAATATTAATTTGATGAAATGATGCTTGTTTAATGAATTGATATAAGAGGAGCTTATGTTTGGTAAATTATATTGTAAGCCAAAACAATTTCTTATGTTCTTATTACTTAAACTATGCTCATACAGAATCTTGGTCCATGTTATATAAGGTAAGTGTCCGCGTTATGGTCATGTTCTTGATATGGCCATCCCCTATTGTGAGTAAGCTAAGAAAAAAAATCACTATATAACATCAGTAACCATGGAGGGAGGCTGGTAATATGCCACGTAATCATTTCCCGCCCAAGTAGGTTGAAAAATATCGCGTCAGTTGCTTCTTGTTTGTTTTTCGTGTGACCTCTTATTGTTTTTCTCTCGTAAGTTTTCTTAGATTTATAGATGTTCCTCAAAGACTCTTTTATGAAAAGAATTGTACTGTATTATGTTTTTAATGTTCTTCCGATTGTGTTGTCATTGGTGGCGCATCTTTTACGAGTTGATCATAATCAAACGATTTTCGTGAAAGCTAATTTGTTCATGATATGGCCACCCAGGCTATTGGCATTGATTCGTCATCGTAGTCTGATTCAAGTGATCCTCATCACGTTGATACTCGGGAAGCTCCTGAACGTTGTGAACTGTGACAAAACGATAACCGATACCCAAACTTGGCTTTTGAGAATAGGCTTGTGGTGTGGAATAGTGGAACTAAAGTGTCCCCGCAAGCAGTGTGAACGAATGGTCTCAACTGAAAGTCTATACTTCGTTGGACTAGTACTTGCCATATTCCTGGTAATTGGTAATATAGAGTTAAATTCGGGTCCTGTCACACTAGAGGATGCTATTTCTAAACTCGATGTCATGGACAGAAAAATATCTAACTTATGTACAACAACAAATGAGTTGGGCAAACGCTTAGACGACTTGGTTGGTGAATTAAAAGTAGTAAGGCAAGAAAATAAAGAACTTAAAAATCAATTAGAAACTAATAATAGGCTGATTGATAAACTTGAAAATTTATCGCACAGAAACAATTTAATTCTCTATAATATTGAGGAAGCTCAAAATGAAACTTGTAACGACTGTGAAAGATTGGTTAAAGCCTTTGTTAAGGAGAAGCTCCAAATTGAACTGGATCCGTTCGATATAGACAGATCGCACAGACTGGGTAAGGGGAAAACAGACCGATCATTGCTAAGTTTTCATTTTACGAAAGGAAAGAAGAAATATTAAAAAGTGCATATCGTGCTAAAGGGACACCCGTGCGCATAAGTGAAGATTTTTCGTTCCCTGTCAGAAACATTAGAAGATAACTTAACGGCTACTGAATTCAGGCTAAGGAACGTGGACAACTTGCGAGATTGCAATTTGACAAACTTGATATCGATGGGAAGTCTTACACTTTGGAGAATCTACGAAATGAAGACGAAAGAAGGTTATGTGATACTGTTGTTGCGTGCTCAGTGAGTGTGAACAAAGGAAGTGCTTCAAGGGATCCAAATGGGGAAAGAAATTCTATCTCTTTTGTGCGGTCTCCCGCAGAGCCTACGGCTACAAGTGTCGGAGAGTCTCAACAATCCAGATAAGAAAGAAATGCTGCTCTAAGAGGAAGGAGCTGATATTGACAAGGAAATGATACTGATCTTGAGCGAGGTAAGAATGTTAAAAATGACTTCAGTGATGGGTCAAGAAAAAATAATGGTAGTTGTACTAATAATATCGTACCCAATGAGCATTTTCTAATGTACTATATGAATACGAGATCACTCAGAAATAAAGATGGTGAATTCTCTAGAAACATTTCAATAAACAATTATGACTTTGTAGCAATAACAGAGACCTGGCTATCCGGTGATTAATTTGATTCTGATTTTTTTTATAATAGATACATGGTTTACCGTAGAAACACAGACTACCAAAATAGTGGAAAAACAGCAGAGGGAGGGGTCTTGCTGGCAGTTCGGGCCTTTATGTCACTCAAGTATTTGTTACTGACCAGGAGCCTGAGGGTATTCTCGTGAAAACAATGATAAATTCCAAACCGCTTTACATAATTATGTGTTGTGTATTTTGAACCAAACTCTCATATTTCATTGTATGCGTATTTTTTTTGTTTTATTGAAATTAATTGCACAATAGGTATCATTGTTCTCCTTGTCGGTGATATAAACCTTCCCTCCATTACCAGCAAAAGTTTTGATTTGTCTCAATCAATAAATAAATGCCAGAGTCTCTATCATTTTATGTTATATTATGACATAGAATCACATAATGTTACAAATAGCTTAGGGAGAACGTTGGACTTAGTAATCAGTAACCTTCGAAATGTGACAGTAGTTAGAGAACTGCATCCCTTAGTTAAGAGGATGCTTACCATCCATGACTTTGTGTATAAGTTTTCCACGCGTTCTATCACCTAAACTCAGAAACAAAAGAAATATACTAGGGTTCAATTTCAGAAAGTGAATTATGTATATCTTTATAATGAATTAGCTAAAGTAGATTGGCAAAATTTAGAAAAACATACGGATGTGAATGAAGCAGTTGATGAGTACTATAAAGTAATTTATGCAATATTTCAAAAGTGTATTCCAAAAAAAAAAGAAAAAAGGCCAACGACAAAAACGACATTCAGTTCTAGTCCTTCTATGATTCAATTCTTCAAATCTTATTTAAGTAATAACAGACTATCCGTTCTATATAAAGAATATATAACCGATTACCTTTATGTCGGTTCCGGTATTGCTCAAGGATCTAATCTTGGTACCCTTCTGTATTTATTATTTATTAATGATTTACCACGCTATATTCAAAATTCTCGTAAGCTGTTGTTTGAAGACTTTTGAAGACAAAGTCATGTATAAAACTGCTCAGAATCTTCCTATTCATTAAGCGCTACTTCAATTACATTTATTTTTCTTAGTGAATTTATTGTAACTTGATTGCATAAAGAGATTAAAATAATTTCATGAAAATTTCGAGAAATGATCGTTGAAAATCAAGGTGTTAAATTAATGTACTATTTTAATTGAAAATTAAAGGGATATCCGCAGAAAAATCAGAGTTTTATACAAAAATTAACAAACAAATTAGTTTTATTAGTAACTAGGTATAGGTAAATAAAATTGTAAAATCATGTAAAATCTCTTTGGCATCAGAATCAAGGAACTTTTCATCTTGGACATCAAATCTCAAGAGAATGTGCAGTGTGAGAAAACTATTGAAGAACGAACCAAAGCATATTTTATGAATTTAATTGAAACTTTCAAAGTATAAGCTTGATTTTGGATTTAATCACTAAAACATACTAATGAGTTAGAAAGGTCAGCAAGAAAGTCACTGCATCTAAGTTACAAACATTTTAATCTTCTTTGTGTGTATAATTTTTAATAAAACAAATTAATAAAATAAATCTTAAAGAAACACTGAATTTTGATTCTTGTAAAGGCTCGAAAAGATTTGAAACTCACATAAAGATTTAGTCTCAATTTAGCTTAAATTTATTACATTGAAGTACTGTGCAGACACTATAGAAGTTACATTAAATTAATATTTTAAACTGAATCCATAAATTTGCTTAGCACAGCCATCTATGGACGTGCTTTTAGACTTCATAATAGTAACTGTCATTACTTCAGGATTTGAGAAAATTATATTATAGCTAAATAATGTGATAAATATTTTTTGTGAAATGAAAACGAGATAAATAATTATATAAGTGCCATCTTTGCGAATATTATGCTATTTCAGGAACAAAATGTACTTAACACTTTAACAAGTAAGAATGGTGTACAGAGTGTTCAATGGAAATGAAATTATTTTAAAATAAGTTTGTACGGAAATGAAAATTTAAAAACACTGGTTGCCCAAATAAGTTGAAAAATGGCACTTACATCACTATTTACTTTAAGTCTTCAAATATGTATGCGAAGTTTAAAATAAAGTACTGAGACATATTTTTACTATTGTATTGGCAACCCCAGTTAACTAAGGTTTTTTCGAGTTGGAACTCCTGTACTGGCAACCGTGTAGCTTACTCAGATATGTCGTGTTCGACCTTGAACATTTCCAAATTGCTACCGTGTGGTCCTACAATCTCGGGTACCCATTTATATTGTAAGGTCTTGTTTTGGCACAAATATTTCTCATTTTCAAATCTTCAGTTAGTTGGACAAACACTTTCAAGATTCAAGTTCAACTAATATCCAATAGTTTTCACAGGCAATCTGTGCATCCTGTCGTTTTCACAGGACAGAAAGCTAAAATTTTCCTGTCCCTAATTATCATGGCAATTCGTAACTCGATATTTCGTGATTAGGTTTTTGTAGCGACAGTCACAAACACGACCTTAGAATAGAAACAACTATTTCAGACTGAATGACTGCAGGATCATGTCAGTTGCAGTGGAAATGAAGAACATTTCAAGGTCAAAAATGGCATATCCCAGTAAGCTGTAGGGTTGCCAACATGAAAGGAATGCTAAAGGTCTCATTACTTTATTGTCAGACCCTGAAAGTCTAATAATTTATATTATGTAATAAACATTAATGTGCTTGAAACAGAAGGGAAATTTAAGAAATACTCGTAAGTAGGTGCTCATTCAGTGATTTCAAGCAGTAAGAATGAAAATATTAATAGTGGAAGAGGTTTCCCGTAAGAAATGTTTTCTTCGTGTACCGATGAAAAAGCTTGATTAAATATATTTTTTCAGAAAGAATGTTATACGTAGTCGAATTCTGAATCTGAATCGAAACTTTTCGTATGACTGATGAATGTCGAAAGCATTTGAAATGTGAACATGGTGAACAACGAAAGAGATCAGCTGGACATAGTAGATACGCAAATGGACAATGCTTAATAGGGGAGAGACATATTGATACAATTTAAAAGAGGAGATGAAATTTTAACTGGTTAAGACATTGCTTATTCAGAGATAGTGAACTGAGAAAATACTATTGAAGGTACAGCTGGGGGGATATAAGAAGATGGAAAGGATCCCCTTTAAAGCATTAAGAAAGGTTAACCTTTCGCTAAGATAAAATGGAAAGTGGAACATCGGAAAAAATGGATACGTCTTAGCGACCCTTGAAGGACCTACCACTTTAGGTAGAATCTATTGATTATAAGGACGTCGTGCTTGCAGTAGAAGATCAGAATGTTTCGTCTGCAATTGGAATAAGAGAGAGTTGCAATATACCAGGGCAGATATGTTTCGAATGAATATCTTATACTTCTAGGAAACACGCAAGGAAAACCTTTTAGGGTGGAAATTTGGCAGTACTTCCTAACATGAAGGGTTGTAGCTTCGAACCTGAGCACATACATTATTGGTATTTGAAGCTCCTTTACAAGCTTCAAAAACAGATTTTTGGTTTGGTCAATTGAAAAACCTTTGGCTAATAGTCGAGAGAAGTATTTCATTTAAAGATTAAATCCAGCTCTTCAGTAATAAATAACAGTTTTTGTTTAAAAACTCATTAAGTAAAGAATGTAACTCTAAATGTCTCTATCTGCAATGGGAAAGTTCATAAAACGGGCAATCAAATAACCCTGGTATTTCAACAAGTGGAAAATACGGTTTTACATCTAACAACTTACGATTTTCAGTCGTATGTATCTTTTTCCTGAATTAACTCTACAAGAGTCCTGACTAGTCATTTTGGTATTAGAGACTGTTATTTTAGCATACTTCAATATAACAGTCAAGGTCCGTGGAGTTCTTACAAGGAATGAAACGCAGACAAAGGATCAAAATCCTTTTAATAACATATTTACATAATTATAACCATTACCTTTAACTAAATTGAATATCTTTCTAAACTGAGTTTAAGAACTAAATGCTATTTATTTCACATGGTCGTATTTATAGGTGCATTCTTCGACGGAAACTCATTTACAATACGAGGTGGGGGACTTGCCAAAACTGAATCGTAGAGAAGGCTGAATTCATGAAAGTTAGGAAAATTAAATTTCTCGAGGTATCAATTGACGAGAACCATTCGTAGCTTGATTGTTATTTGACGTAACCCAATACAACAAAATAACTACTTAACCTTGAACCATAAATAGGCAGTTTGAGGAAGGAAACAAATCCAAAAAGCTATTTTGTGGAAAATTAACTGAAACTATATAATATGTGTATTATTTATTGAAAGGAAACAATATTTTAACTGAATATTCAAAACGGTCTTCTGATACTTGCGTACAGCTCAGATAGTTTACAAGTATTGTATTTTTTCCTGTAGACTCAAAAAAAGTTGGTGGATTTGTTTCCTTCTTCAAAATTATGGAAAACGTCTGCACATTTTTAAGGGTTGAGACGTAAGAATAAAACAATCGACCAGAAAATGAAGAAAAACGCAATAGAAACCTTCAAATGAATATTATTGACAAGAAATGTGTGCACAATGAACTTGAAAGTTACAAATAAGTAATAAATTATTTTTTTTTCGTCTCCTCACTGACAAATTTCGCCCAACAAATGCGCAAAACTGCTTTTATTCCCTAGCAGTGATAGCAATAGTTGCTATATGTAAATATTTGTTAACAATAGCAGATAAAAATATCAGTGTATGAAAACGTATCTAAATACGAGTTATTTATTAACGTCTTTGAAAAAGAAGTTTAAAACAATATTTTAGACTAACCTATTTATCTATATCCTGTTACGTGTGCAGTAGAGATATGGACAAAGGTAGTTTAGTTCCTACCATAACTGTTATAAAACTATTCTATGTAATTATCGGAGCTTGTATTTACTGGTGGAGAAGAAACAGTACATCAAAACACAATAAAATCAGGAAAGTACACCGGTAAAGCAGTGAACAGGGGGAAGCGTAATTGTTTCATGCTGAATTAGTATAATAACTGGCGACTAGCGAGTCCAGTATTAATAGTAAATAATACTTAAAAGCAACTGCATCCAGTTGGCAATTTAGCGTATTGATAGCATGTTGGAAAATTAATGCAAGAAACCCGAGATGGAAACCTGCTGTAGTATTTTTCTTAATGAAAATAACGTTTCTTTTTTATCTGTCAGTACTTGGACGGGTGACCGTTGCAGTACTCCAGATGGTGTTGCCTGTCCTGCGTCCACCCAGCGTCGTGAGGCCAATTGGGGAGCTACCTGAATAAAGAGGCAGCGATCACAGTTGAGAGCTTCGGTTCTCCTCTCCCAACACGTCTGGTCAGCGTGGGAG
>JAGDQP010007168.1:24208-67450 GCA_022664845.1 Lepisma saccharinum
GGGCGTTCTCCACACATAAACACGGCCCGTGGTTTGGAATAGGGTGAATGGTGACTCATCCGACCATACCACACGTTTCCAGTCGTCAACGGTCCAAGTTGCATGGTCGCGGCACCATTCGCGGCGTGCTAAAGCGTTCTGGTCCCTGATGAGAGGTTTGGCCCGTGCAACACGACCCGGTAAGTTCATGTCATGTAATTCGCGGCGGACTGTGATTGTCGAAACAGGTTGTGGGAGGTGCTGATTGAGTTCCTCCGTCACTTGCGCCGCAGTGGCACGACGGTTCCGTGTGACAATGCGCTTTAATACCCGGCGTGCCCTGTCACTGATGCTTTTCTTCCGCCCACTGTTCCGCTTCCCCGATGTGGTTTTCCCGTGTGTTGTGTAGGCCGTCATCACCTTCGACACTGTCCCTGGCGACACACCTAACACACTAGCCACTGCCGTCACACTCACTCCACATAACCGCGCACCAACAATTTGCCCTCTTTGAAACTCTGAGAGGTCTCCCATTTTACACTACCTCCGTCTGCTGCAGCCACTGCACACTCCTGTTCCACGACGCCTGACGTAGTATGGAGACCGACCTAACACACCACCACCAGCAGTCCGGCGCTGCGGTCGCCACGACACCACTGCCAACCCATACATCTGACGTGTTGCCAACTACAGGTGTTTCCATTATTCTGATAAGCATCTGTATATATAAACATTAGAAAATTTAATAAAATTAGTGACCAAAGTCACGTGGAAGGTAGGTAAAGTCAGGTATGCTGTTTTCTTTTATTGCACACGCGACTCAATCGTGTTTTCTCAGACATTCGAAAATAGGACTTCTTGTTTTGAGACGCTAGTGGCCTTGTTCTGTTCTTCAAACTGACTAATATTTCCAAGGCCAAATAAATAATTCTATAACTGGCTATCTTTCTTTTTTCTACCTTATGATGAGCGGGTATAAATTGAGGTGCGTTTTTAGTAAAAACCTAATTTCGATCTTTTAGCGTTTGTTCACTTCTTCAAATTGCTGGTTCATTTTTTCTAAACTATGTCTCTGAATTTTATGGACTGTTTAATGTATGTATTGTTTTCACTGCCTCAAAGGAAGAAAAAAGTCTAATCGCAAGACCAGAGCTTTCCTTACTACAAAATAAAAAGGAGTTTGTCTTAAAAATAAAAAAAATAGGTGAAGGTGTTTCGAATTCGGGACCACTGAATCCCAAGTCCAATGTCCTACCCATTTGTTTACCATTTTATTAAATCTGAATTGGACTATAGAATTAGAATAAACGGAAAATATTACAAAAAACATTAAATGCAAATAAAGTTATAAAACAAATTAAACAATAACATTTCAAAATAACCTATTTAAAATATAAATAAAATATAAACCATTTTAAAAATATAAACTTTCGATGAACTGGTATCGAACCCGGGGATACTGTATTACAACTCGAACGCCTTATGCATTAATCCACGTAGCCAAATATCATCCAGAGCTTCCTGAGAGCTCTTCATATCAATTCCGCACACGGGTAACAGACGCTACTAACTACGTAGTGTTCACATGTCATGGTTGTCCTCTCCACAGACAATTCTCTGCCATTTTGTTCCGTTCTTCCGGCAGTTCTGTTTGTTTGGAAAACAGGAAAAAATGTGTTTTTACAATTAACAAGCTTCGGAGAAAAATAGAAGTTAATCCAGTAACTGCTATTTTTCATCGGTTGTAGCAGTCATAGCAAGTTATCTCATGTAGCAGTGAAAAATAGCGGCTAGGCCCATCTCTATTTCGCACCTAATTTTCAAGGCTTTACTAATGTTTCTTTTTGTTTTCTTAGTGTATTGTACAGATGCGCCATCCCTTCTAGATATCAAATCCGGCATAAAGTAGATTTTCACATTCTTGGCGTTTATTACCTTCTTCAAACTGCCGATTCAATTAAACAAGTATAAATTCACAGAGACCTAAAATTCCTATTTATAAAATCGAAAATTAATTTTCAAATGCATAAAGAACATGGTCTACGTAGCGTTTATTGAAGAATTATTTCTTATATGTGCTTAGCATTGTAGCGAAAGTTTTAAAAAAACAGCAAAGTCAGAAACAGACATAATAGTAGTTTTGCATTAAAGTATGCCAAATATAGTTAGTTAAAAATAAAAACAATAATAATAATTTGTAAAATTCAAGCCCTAGATTTCGCATATGTAAAACGAGTCGCAAATAACCACAAGGTGCTTTTGCCACAATAGTTTAACGAACTTATTTGCTTTGTATTAACAATTCCCTTTGTATTAACAAATAACATTCTTAAATATATTCGAATTCTGTTTTACTCTTCCTCCATTTTAATCAACATATTTGCGTTTTCGCGACGTTGCAAGGGGAAACAAGCAATTTCACGGCATACTAGTGTGTGGCAGTGCACACCCATTAAAAGTGACTTTCACTAATGTAAGTCTAGACGAAAGACCCGACAATTATTAGAAAAGTACCAACACAAAGGAAGATTGACTCACTGGAAATTACCGAACGATACCATAGTAAACAAGTAGTCTTCCAGAAATATGTAACAAGGAGCAAACAACAATAAAGTCCGATATTCAGAATGTTGTTCTAGACACGAATGTTTATTTTGTCCCAAGTAAAGAAGAACTTGAAACACTACTAAAAAATTAAGAAGTGTTAGAAAAAAGAGAAGAAAACAAAACAACTGGAGAACAGTTTGAAAATAATGAATTTGATTTGGAATTTAGTCTGGAGTGGCCAACATTCTAGGCCGACCAAAATTCTAGACCTGATACGTTTGTGTAAAATTAAATAAGCAGGATGTCGAAGAAATCGTCGGGAACCGATATAATCGACAACTACGTTTGAACTGACCTAGAGTAATAGAGCTTTAGTATTTTTCTTGTCTCGGAGAAAGCACATTGTTTCCGAACTGAAATCGACGTAGCCAGTTACATTTTTTTTGAAGTAGTGCTATCTATTGATTGAACATAGAAGCAATATAGGACAAGTACAGCCTATTAGATATTGAATATTGCTTTAATAGGTTGAGAAATATTATAATATAGAGACAATAATCTATATACATTTAAAATATATGGTTATTAGGTTAATACATTAAGTATATTATCTTAATAATGTCAGATTAAACAAATTTTTGACACTTGAATTTTGGCACTTTCCATTTCCTATGAATTTCAGAGTACATTGGACTGAAATTTATCTATACCAAAGATGATAACATTGTTTAGTGAACTTCTGAATTTAGGAGTATATATTGACGATAGTCAGTAACATCCTACTTCTAATTACATCTTTTCTGGTGCTTTTTTATTTTTTGTTATTGGTCATGTGCAATCGAAGTTTATGTTCTTGAATGTTATATTGCACAGAGTTGTAAATACAATTGCTCTACAAATAAGCTTCATAATATGAAGTGGTTTTCATGTTTCCTTTATTTCATGAGTTAAATAATTATTCTTAATATACTTCTGTAATTAATAGATTTACAATAGTTCTTAATTTAAAGATTTCTCGGAACACGACATTTTAAAGTATTAATAAATTTAAATCTCATGCAGCTATGGACCCTTCTCTCTAGGTATAGTCCTTTTGGAATATCGTTTCTGATAAGTATCCTCCCTAATTTATAGAACACTTCCAACGAAATGGGTACAAAATCTTCTTAGTACGAATTTTAAGTAAATGATAGCTAAAAGGTCTTCATTAATTCAGGATTGAAAAAATCGTTGATTTCGAGATAATCATCTCTAAGTTCGAAATATTGTTAAATTTTCATTAAAATTAAAGCTAAACCTATTTTCACATATTTTACTAAAATATATTTTCACATATTTAATATTTTCTCGGATAATAATCTTACCTACCTTACTTTTATCAAAAAAAAGTAATCACTTATAACTGTACTAGTAAGTTGTTAAAGTTTCCAGGATATGATTTTTAAAATGCAAAAATCATATTCTTTGTTTTTCAAAATGATTGCAACTTAAAGATCAATATAATTTCGGGTTCAACGGTAACAGTTCTACAGTAATAAAAGTAAACAGTTTAGAAGAGATTTGCACTCTGTAGCTATTTTAGTTTCTCGGTAACCTTCACCGCAAGATCAGTACCAATATCAATTTTCTCGAACACAAAGTCTGTCTTCAACTATGTTTAAGTGAGACCTTTATCTTTGCTCAGTTTCATGAGAATTTTTATCGAAAAAACGATCGTTTTTTTATCGTCATCTTCCATTTAAATGACATCTTTAATGAAATTAACTCAAGAAAATAGAAAATATAAGTAAACTAGAAGAATCCCCAGCAAAATAAAAAGTAATTGCTATTATCTTCAAGAAATTGCACCAATAATAACAACTTCTTGAAGTAAGCCCAATGAATCATGGTAATTAAGACTGGAGGAAGCCTAAATGTTCTAACAGTATTCCTGAAAATTGTACTGAAAATTGATATAAAAGTAAGAGGGCCAGCCTATCTTACTATCTTTCAGAGTTTATGAAGTTTTAGAATAATTACATTCCTAAAACATTTAAATGAAATAATTATTAATTTTTACTGGTTACTGTATTATTTTGATGACAGTTTAGTGTTTCTGTGAAACCCATATTTTTAAAATTATTAGTGCATGTTTTAGTAGTTGATTAGCAAATTAACTTCAATACTATACTTAGCGTAGCCTGGTTTCTTAAATTTCATTTATGGCTGTTAGGTATCTAATGCTCAAACCGGGATAGGAAAGGCAAAAGGATTCGGGAAGATGTCGGCCATGGTCTACTTGGAAAGTGCCATCCTGGTATTTACCTTATATGACAGAAAAACCCTCAGTCAAGGGGTCGGCCGTTTGGTTGGAACCTTCCAAATGCTACGCCAACACTCGTATATGAGCTAGTCTCTTGACTACAGAGGCACTGGTATAGGGGTGTATACAAACTCACTTAAATTTACCTAGATTAATTCTCCGCTTAGATATTACAAAAAGTTCCTATGGAAGTTACAAAAAAGGATGCGCTGCGCAAGTCATATTCAATCTGACAAATTAAGCAGCAAACAATGATTAATTTGAAGGTGAGGAATGCTGCTGTTACTAATAGTTACTGAGATTGTCGATCTCCTAGGGAGTTTAATGAAGGTACACTCCCAGAACCACAAATGTTACAAAAACGTTTATCCGACTTATTAAAGTTGTTTTTTAAATTGGTTCGAAAGTAATAAAGAGCCCTGTTCGCATAACATTCTTACATTCTTTCATAATTTGTTAGTAACTATACGAAGTTAATTGATAATTATTATTTGTAGTACAAAGTAATATTTCTCACCGACTTGTTACCCAATGGTGATCGTTATAACTATGAGAAGTTTCCTGTTGATGAATTTATTGTAAGGATTGCTACGCTGGTTAGTTTCACTTTTTTTTAATATTCCAAGAAATAGAACACTAGGGCAGAGTTTACTTTAGTTTTCACTTTTGATTGGAGTTGAATTGTGTTGACGAAAACTGAAGAATATGATGTCATTAATTTAAATCAAGATTAATCCTGACCTTGAAAAAAATCGCTTTCTATAATATAAATTTCCTCCCTAAGTTCCCGAGTCAATTCATTTCGAAACTAATGGAAAGGTTGAGTATATTGAAGCGTAGGCATGGCAGTTACAGAGAAAGGTAAAATAATTTAGAGATTTTAGTTTGAGGTTAGAGAGGCTCATGAAAACTCTTCTTCAGAGCTCAGCAACCTACCTGATTATTAAAAAAACATACAAAGCAAAAGTTGTACGGGGTTACAATTTATCGCTGAAATGAAGTAAAACCAATGAAGAAACTTCAAGAACTTAAAAAAGGATCTCTACATAACACATTGTTTTCTGAGGAAGAACTTACAGCTCGGTTGAAACGTTGTTAGAGTTATGGACACACTAGAACTCTATTCATAAAGAGAGAAGACCAATCAATGTAGTCAATTAAATGAGCCTTAGCGATCATCGTGAAATAAAGGCTCCTTCTCACAGGTGGCATGTTGAGGTGTTGCTCGTAGCGGGCAGAATATGTATTATAGCAACATGGAAAGAGAGATAAAAACTGTTTTTTCGAGACTGGATGTGTAACGAGAGTGGAATATCTTAATTGTTGATAGCATGTAAGTGGCGATCGAAGTTTATTCGAATGTTGAAGTGATCTGCTTCCTCTAGATAAATGCCCTCAGAAAATTTGAGCTTATTGTTTATGTGTATACAACTAAAAGAATTATGATTTAAGTGTTCTCTAATATAAATGTAGACTCCTTATAAGGCTTTGATCTTTCTGTTTCATATTTGTTTTCTTCAATACTTGTGTTGGGAACTGTCAGTTTAATCGATTGAATATATTCTTTAATTCAATGTACACAATAAACAAGCGATGGTTGGGCTGTGGCCATGTAGTATTTCTTCATTTCCTAAGGAAGGTTAGATAAGCATTTAGCGTGATATCTGGGTAGATTTTTTAAACTATTTTATCCCTTTTCTATGTTCACGTCCAGAAAATCTGTTCTCTTACAAAGCTTTCAGGTTGCTAGAAATAAACCTTTACTTTTGCCGCATTTTTCTTTAATTCTAGCTTGAACCTATATTTTTATTTGATATAATAATTTTAAATTAGAAATCGATCATATAAAAATCTTTACATTAAATCCACTATAGCAAATTATCAACAATACGCTTCTATATTTTCGAAAACACAGAGAATTTAGACACTTCTGTTTCAATGCGAATGCCACTCAACATCAAACTCTTCTGCTGAAGTATTTCCCTTAGAGAAATGTCTAGATGACACACCACAATAAAAACAAAATGGTAAAGACGTACCAGTATAATATTTATATCCACTATAAATATATAGTATATCATGAATCATTATACAGTTAAAACATTTCACTAGGGCAAAAACAGAAAAAATATATATCTGTAGTTTCAACAGTATTAACTCATTAAAAATTTAACCGTGAGAGAGCAGCAACATAAGAGGCAAGATCTGTAATGAAATGTCTTGCTTTAGAACTAACTGTTACATATATTTTAAACGAATTTAGAAAGAAATTCCGAAATATAAAAGTTGATAATTTTCGTAATGTTCCTAAGCTTGTTTTTAAAGGAAGTAAAAATAATACATTACTTCGTCAAATGAAATTTAATGTAAACTCATAATAACAAAACTGAATCCGAAATACCAACAACGTTAGCAATTAATATGTTCTTTTTGTCTATCAATTCTCATTTCATAATATTAATTGTGGAATATCTTCATCATGTCTTTGTAGCGACCCATTTTCGTTTCGTCGCAACATCTCTTACCCTCTCCCCTTTTTTTGTGTTTTTTTTTGTTTTGTTCGTGCTTTGTCGGCGATATTTTTCGCCTTCGGCTTTCTTGAAAGAGTTTTATTTGTGTGGTTACGTTGCGTCGTTTCAGTGAAGACTGTGACAAGAATGGCGATTTCTTGAGATCATGGTCTGGTCGCCTTTAGTATCGACAAGTGACTTAGTGCATTGTGACCCTGTGCTTCATTGTGAGTGTAGCCTAGTCTAGAATGCGCATGTTTTGTTACGATTTTGTGTTTGGCACTGTGGCGAGCATGGCATGTCGTAAGCTTATGTAAGTGCATGTTGGCTTTGGTGTTTGTGGTGTGTGTATGAAGGTGTCGATACCATGCGTATTGTTTGTTTCTGTGATGTTTTGTTTTTGTTTTGACTATTCTCTGTGAATTACCCTATGGAAATTGCGGACTTTTCGCCCCTTCTTTTGTAGACACCTACTCATTAGTTTCAGTATCTGGTTTTCAAGCAAGGTTTTACAGTAAAGTGAACTGATTTGGAGAGAGAATTTTAAGAGAATAACCATTAAATGACTGTTGATGGTTGACCAGTACCCCTGCAATTCATGTATTACTATATATATATATATATATATATATATATATATATATATATATATATAGGGTAGTGCAAAATTCCGTTTAAAACGCTTGGGAGAAGAATCTACACATGAAAACAAACAAAAAGTTGGTGCCAGTTTATTAAATTCAGCTTCATTTCCGAGTTACAAACTGTCGCAAATGGCGGCGAAACGACGTGTGACACCTCATTGCGGACAAGGGGAAGGTGCAACAGCAGGCGGTTGCAAACATTTTAGAGAAAGTAATGCCTAAATGACACAATGGTGGTAGGGACGCGGCGCAACGTATTTCTTAAAGCGGGGTACTGATGTGGACAAACTGACATGCGAAAAAGGGATGCGGAAGACGACAATTTTTGAACCACGCATGTACCATACATAACCGGAACCAGCGGGAGTCACCAGTGGCGGTACCGAAGGGGCCAAAGAGCACTTGCCCCCAACAGGAAACTTGTTCTCCGAAAGAAAACAAGAGTGTACTGGAGTACATTGGTAATGTGAGCAAGGTGTTACTCCACCATTACACAGTCTACCCCACCCCTAGATAACCACTGCCAATGCCAATGAAGTCTCGTGAGTTTTGCCGAAAGCATTTGCGAGCGAGAGCCGTGAGAAAGTCGATTCTAAGAGCCAATGCCATGGGGAAGGATGGAGAAAGGTAGCTGCCAAGGCCAGTTTAGTATAGGTACCCTCCGGGCATTCACCTGGCAGGACTAGGAAAAACCTTGGGGAACCCCAGTCAGGATGGTCGGACCAGGAATTCCAGATCGCCCGAATGCAATTCCATACGCTCCAACAGAGCTACGGACCTGCAACAAAGGTATCTACTACATCCACACTCGTCGTGTTTCGAAACGTGCAACTAAACACTCTACTACCGAGGCGCACGGCTCCCTTGCATCCCGTTACGAACATTATGGTTCGTACGTAGTGCTACGTAGCAATTGGTGTAAAACAGTGTTGCGACGTACTGTACTAAACTGTTGCGTGTTCTTCGGATCAGTGTATAATCCGAACTGCCAAACGCTATTTCGACAAAGCTTCGTGTTGGTGTTCGCTCGTGAGCTCCGCTAGGGGCGTTGGACGTAAGGTCATGTGTGATGTATGAGAGCATGGTGTTATGAGAGGGCGTAGCCCACTATTGTTTGGCTGCCAGTGTTTCGTGTTCCAGCTTGGAATAATAGTCTGTGGTATATGGTTGAATTGTGCCAAGGAGTACAAGTGCTGAAGTGTAGTGTTCCAGTTAGTTGTTCGTATGGAAACAACTGTGTGGCTTTCCGAGTGTGACATACGGGTGTAGTAATAGAGTAGTGAACTTGCAGTGTGAAACAAAACAATGGCGGACTACTCCACCCAGGAGCTCCACCACATGCCATGGTGTGGTTAGGAACGTATTACCCGCGGCGGTTGTCTTAATTGAGGCGTACACATACATTTATTTGCGTTAATGTTACTTACAATATTCGTAAATACACAGCATTAGTTAAGATGAATAGATGTATAAAGAAGTATAACATAAGACAAGTATCGTACATTGCGTGAACAGGACATGAGGCGTCATTATGCGTTACGTGTGACGGTATGCCTCATGTACCCTTATATTGTGTTACAGGAGGTGTTCAAATAGGCCAACTTGCACCTGATGGCATTTGTGGTATCTTCGAAGAATGACTGGAACATTAGCGCACATTGCAGGATTATTTAGTATGTGATTAAAAGCATCTCTAATTCTTGCAATAAGATTGTCACCACTACCAACTGCAATGGAATACACCGACTTTGACAAATTCTCATAAAAAGAAATCAAGCGGGGTAAGGTCCGGAGAGCGTGCTGGCTAGTTGGCCCTCTTCGTTCATTCCGCCGTCCTCCATAGGTGTTTGCGGACATCCATATCAGACATTTACACCTTATGGCCACCATGGGTCTGTACATGGATACCTATGTCCTTTTGGAGCACTTAATCCATGTTTCTTTCAACGTCTGCTATTCTTTCAGGCGCCATTATGCAAACACGCATAATATTCCTTCTCCATCTTGCATCTGTGTGAGGCATCGACTTGCAACCCACGTGGTGTTGTTATCTGGACGCAAATGATCATCTACATGCTTTGTTCGACTCAGATTCGCTGTTCAATTCCTGGGGAATCTCTCACTTCATTCAGGGAATCCCTCACTTCACTCGGGAAATTACTAACTTCACTTGGGAAATCCCTTGGGCTCTTTGCCTTCACTTCTAACATGTACATTATCGGAACGAACAAGTCTGATTGCTTTGACGACACCACAAGCCGCCTGCTGTACAGCAATTAGTGTTCGAAATCAATCACCTTGCAATACAGTTTTAGACGTCCTTGGATCTGTCTTGCGTCGAAAATACGCATGATAGGGCGCGTATTCATAGAAGATAACCAATATTGTAGCCCATTTAATTACAAACCAAACAAAAAACAGTTGAACTTGATCAAATCATTAGTAACAGAGATAATGACTGTGCTCTAAATATGGACATTTTGAACCTTTGAGGAGGGCTGAGGGTGGAAGCTCAAGCGACCTTTTATAAAAATGTTCTTCTGGTAGTAGTTTATCAACGAGGTAAAGTCAGCTTTACCGTAATATATTTCGATTCAAAACCTTTATTGACTGGGTTACATCTGTATTGGCCGATATTAGTTACTAACAATTTTCTTGTAACAAGTACTTCTTTAACGTAGCTATTAGTAAAACTTCGTATGCATGGCCACCGATAATAGAAAGAAAGATAGATGGACATAAGAAACTATGCAGAAATATATGAAACATGAAATTCGAGAAATATTAATTCGGAGTGTTATTTTTATAGTTGCTATTTAGTAATTTAGTATCTCGGAACTGTTCCACAATAGAGTCAACATTTTTACTTATTCTTCTTCAGTATTTGTACGTAAATTGCTTTAGCTTTTGATTAGTCATATTTATTTGTTATAATATACTACTCTACTATGGAACCTATAACCATAGCTTGAACTTTGAACAAATTACTCTCAGGAAGATCTCAGTGTGTCTCTAGTTGCTACAACTGATATTTTCTCTTGCAAATCTCTATTACTAACTCTTCCATCTTCTGCTGAATAAAATTGAAGCTAAGGGGAAATATACTTAGATCCTCTTGTGGATGAATATTAGTGAGTCTTCGGTCACTTACCTGCTGAGCCACAACTGAATCGCCTCTCTAATTCACGCACACACTCACAGCCCTTCATCGTTTTCACATTCACAATCGTAAAAAATGTAATTCGATTTTATATTATTTTACCAGTTTGTCTTCCATAGTATAGTGGATCTGCGAATCCACCTTAACAGAGCGTCTTGCATATTCTTACCATTATTTCTGAATTTCTTCAAGAAAAATGTAAACAAACTAGTACGAAGCCCTGACCGCCTGCAATCTCCATGCATTGTGGGAAGAACTTAGCCCTAATACTTGATTATGTCAAGGAAGTTCTTTCCCTGGGGTTTTATTTAAGGCGGCCAGCTCCTTCCCCAGGTACCTACAATGCACTTCCAATTGCTAACATCCAGAGACAATTATTTGCTGGAGCTTTTGACGGGCTTTTTAGACATGTCTCTGGGAAATCAGACACTAATATTTTATTACTAGCGTGCCAAATTCATGAGGAATTTCTTACAAGACCTCATGTAATAAATAGGTATATTCTCTGAATGTGCAAACCCATTAAGTCACATTTACAAGCAACAATCTCGTATCATTTTCATGAACTTTTTTGTAGCTAAAGGGGCATATCTTATTAACAATATATCATAGGTGTAACAAATATGTATCTTCTACACATAATGAACACTAATACTTAATTTATAATTACTCTTATAATTTAAATAGATTTTATAAGAAAATGGTCAATGATATAAAAAAGACACTAATAATCATTCTTGTAGAGCATTTAATTACTTTTAACTTGCCGTTTACAGAACGAAATTTGGTTAAAAATGACCAAGATATTAACGTTTAAGTCCAAGAGTGTGTTGGATTTTTGCTTTCATACGGAATACGGGTTACCATATCGGTACATGATAGCGTTACTATTATTATAAGATTGAGTAAATTCATTTATTAACAATCATTTTTACACTCCATTTAACATTTCGAAGTTATTTCTCAGGGTTAATGTGACAATAATGCCCTCGCAAACTACAGCCAGTGTTCACTCGTGTGAAAAAAAATAAAAAACTTAAGCCATTAGCGCCCCTCTACACAAGGATGATATCGTACTCTGTTAAAAGCAACGGTCTGTGACTTCGCTACAAATAAGACAGTAAGAAAATAATTGTGAAGAAAAATTGCCAAAACCTTGTGATATTCGAGACGAGGAATACAGCATCAGGCTGGACCGTTTGATTTTATTATGGATCGGAAAGAAGAACAATGAGTGATGTAAATGCAGTTCTTGAAAAGCGTCTAAAAAGGTGATGAAACTAGACAACACCAATTAACGTATGATATTAGTAGGGCTGAAAGGAAGAAGGAAGGACCAGGTTAATAACTGGATGAGTTAATTCATAGAAAACGAAGGGGCAGATACTGATTAGCAATTTTAATGCAGTAGTACGTGAAAGACAAGTTGGAATAGCAGGAACATATGGCGTTGGAAAGAGAGATCCAAGAGTTGAGAGATTAGTTTATTTTTGTAGCCTACATTCAATAGTGTTGGAAAACTGGTGGCTTGTGGTGGTTTAAACAAGATAAAAGAAGAAGATACACCAGGACGAGGCCAGACAACGAGAAGATTTCAGATCGACTTGGTGCTAATTAAGAATGTGTTTAGAAATTGTTTGATGAATGGAAAGACTCCTCGTGATAATCACTCTGATCATAATTTGGGCTTAGTGTAGATAGACATAAAACTGAAAAACGTAGATAGAAGAAATATAGAAACGACAGAGTTAGTGCTGAAGATGTTTATAAAGGAGGAGATGAAAGATAAAATCGAAGAAAATTACCCAAATTCGGTAGAAGTAGATGGAAGTATTAACATACTATTGTTTTTCAAAGTATTGTTTCTTCAAAACAGCGGAAGAAGTAATGAACCATGAAGAGAAAAGAATAGGTCACAGAAGAAATGTTGAAGAAAATGAAGGAGAGAAGGAAATATAAACCTATGGATACAAAAAAAAATAAAAAGCTGTACAGTAAGCTAAAAAATGAACTCAAAGGAAAAGTAAACGAAAGAGAAAAATGGATAACAAACAAATACATTGAAATAGAAGACTTCAAAATAGCAGGAAAATATGATTTGATGTACAAGAAAGCAAGGAGGATGGACTTTTGTATGAAAGGGAAGAAAATCTCTTTCGTAATTGCATCACAAAAATCAGTGACGTCATCAGTGATCAGAAAGTCATATTGGATAGATGGATAGAATATATAGAAGGATTATATGGAACGTCCCAACGTGTACATACATTAAATATGAAAGAAAAATCAGAATTAGATGATGATGATAAAGAGTTTTAAATCCTAAGAGAAGAATTTGATATGGTGTTTAATGAGATAAAAATGTTAAAGCGATAGGTGTTAATACTATTCCGATTGAATCAATAAACGAAAAATTGAAGAGAAAGGAATAAGTGAAATGCTGGGGACTCTAAGACGAAATTGTATTCAGGAGAAGGACTAAGCGACTTTTAGAAGCAGTAAAAACTCCATTACAAAAGAAAACTGCAAGAAGGTATGTTTTCAAACTGGCTGACAGTTGTCGGGCTCCAAACGGTGTAATGTAAAGTATGTTTAGAGTAGACACAATATCACTTGTATTGCATTTTTTTAGGTCATAGGTAGATTCCCTGGACTAAAAAGAGTAAATAAATACACTTAGAATTCTGATATACCTCCCCCGTCCCCGTCCCCGTCCCTGTCGCGGGTCTCTGGTGTCAACCATCACTTTGGTAAGGACGAAAATGACACCACCCACTATATTCGATCATGAAATTGCACACGGGCTATTATAAGGAAACCCACTAGAAGAATAAACAAAGATCTTCAAAAAATAAACCAAAATTGTACTTTGCCCCACTTCCCCTCCTATGTTTGCATCATAATGTTTGCGATTTATACCCTATTTTATTTCGTGGACTATTTGAAAAGAAAAAAAGCCCTTATTTATTGTTCTCCTACAGTTACAGCCGAAGCTACTATCAATTTAAGAAAAGTCGGCAACGACTCAAAAAAACCTTCGCCCTGAAAGGGTTACGCCCCCATAGAAAAAAACTGCCACAGCTCTAAAGATCTACCCTTGTTCATACTTGTTCAGACATGTACTAACAGGATCTGAAGAGCACAGTCGTCAGACATGACTTTCCTACGGGTCTTATGGATAGGGATTAGACTATATGGTTAGTATAATCAGAAAAACAAAGTATTTGCGATAAATCCATTTTCGTAGTTCGTAAAATGTAAAAAATGTGAACCTACAATAGAAAGACAGCATAATACAGTTGTTCTCTGTAAGAATATTTGTTTCGTTGAATAACCAAGAAACATCTTGATCAGCTGAAAGTTGAATTAGCGAGAAATGTATTATTTACTTATAATTAATTATTTGCTAAGAAATCTGAGACCAAATTAGCCGATTATTAAGTAAACATCTTCACACATTCCTGCGATACTACGTACGCTGCGTCAGAATCATGAATAAATAATTCTTAATTTTAAAAATGAAACTTTGAAATAAAAACTAGTAGATAACTCGCAATTACTGCTCTTTAACCACTTGAAAATAAATACATATTTTACAACACATACGATTATTTCAAACGATCTTAATGTAGAGATTTTGAAAAAAAAAAAACTAGAGTAACGCTGTTAAGTCAGACCCTATCTTTCGTACTATTCCACTCTAAACATAAAGTTGTACTAGAAAGAATTGTACTATTGCCCGTTCTTTAATTGTTAAGGTCCTTTATGTTTGTATCTCACTTTCGTTTTTCTTTTTCCCTTCTTTTTGAAGAGGCACCTTTAAAGCTAATTATGCTCAGTGCCTTGCTCATTCCTTATATACAGAAAGATAAAAACGTTTCTTGTCACCAAACAAAAACAATTTAATGTTTGATTTTCAACATTTCGTCGAGAATCCCTATTTCAATTATAAGATATGAAAAGACTTCTAGTACATCATTATAAAGATTGAAACTCCTTCTCTATAGACCAGTCAGATTAGAAACTACAATCACAAAGCGTAATGTAGTTCTGTTTTTTTTATATATATATGTTTAAGGACCAGTTAGGGTAGGGTGAACCGAAGTTTGCAGCTTCTAAAAACCTGTGCTCCCTGCGTAGTACGTGAAAACCTGCAGAGTTTTCGCACTTTTTTCAGTTGTTGCCTTCTAACTCATAAACTATGCGTTTTCGATATTCATTGTTATTATCATTGGTAACAACATTCAATTTCCAACATTTTAAGCCCAATCGCAACTATGTGCGTCCAATAGTTTTCGACATATGGCATTTCAAAGATTGATCATTTTCTTTTTAAAAAATGAGAATTTTAAGTTTTGCCTTTGTTTCGGGACGAATATCAGCATAATCGCTCATCCTACGAGAGAATTCATGGGGTATGAAATTGTAGTAAAGTTAATTGGCTTTCATTTAAGCACAAAACGAAGTCTGTAGACCAAATAGTTCTCTTGCAAAACCAAACAAGTTGTGCATCACTAAGCAGTCAGACAGGGAGTTGAAAGAGCATTTCCAATTCGAATATAGTCCCTCATCCAATGACATTGTTCCACGAAGAGAATTTTAGCTTTTTTAAAGTAACATTTTGACTGCCCTAATACAAAAATCCTTCCAACTCATGACTTAAATAGCAAACGATATAAGTTATAGTTCAAATTTAAAGTCAGAGTATTTGAATTTTTAAAGCAATATGCTAGATTCAATTTTAGCCTATACATTTTAAAATTACAATAGGAGTTCTCTATAATGATGAAAACCAAACTTTTTATTTTGTAACGGGAAAAGTTTTATTCCTTTCTGTGTACAGGGAATAAGCAACGAATACAACATAATGGGCTATAAAGTGCCACACGATGGAGCAGTCTGCTCAGAGTTTTGAATTTTGCTCAGTGCCATGTAAATTCCTTATGTATAGAGGTGAAGGTAATCCATTCAATGAGTTAACTCCTCTACCATAACACCCCTCTTAAATTTCAGTCACACACTCGGCAGATACTCTAATAAGAGTTACAATTCCTGGCTGCTCAGCAGGAAAATAATAATCATCTGCGTGAATGACTAGAAAGTAAAAACTGTTATTTTTCAAGACGTGTGCTGGCAAAGAACTATTAAAAGTCTCAAACGAGTGGAATCGAGTACAAACAAAATTATTCAATTCAGAACATATTTATTCCAAGTTATTAACGGGCCAACAGTTATTTCAGTTGCTGGAAACACATAATTAATAAAAGATAGGGCAGGAATGATTTTGGTTAGGAGGTACAGAAACTCCCAATTTTCTTCCAGTCGTAATGCTATCTATTTATACAGCTTTTGTTTTTTAAATTGGATGGAAAACATTTTTATACTGTTTTACAAACAGTTAAGTAAAGTAAGAAGAAGAAGAATCATCCAACGTGACTATCAACATCGTAAAATACCAAAATTCAAGAAAATATTGTATGTAATACAAACTATTAGCTGGTTACAGTTTTTGTGATGTCCGAATCATAGTTTGGGAAAAGGCTGGAATGCCAACTTTAATAAAAGGTCATGTTTGACGTTTTTCATAGCTAATGGGGAAAAATAACTGTAGCCTAATGCGAGAAGAGTTTTAGTTATTTCTCTTTGAAAATGGATTTAAACAGTTGAAACTTTCGAAACCTGTTCTGCTTAGTTTCGTTATTCGTCTGGAAAGTCTATTATTTCACTTTACTTATCTGCATAATCAAGGTATCTCCATTAACAACTGAACTTTTTACCATTTTTAACATTTGAAGATATGTGAATTGTATTTTTCAATTCCTGAGGCAACTGTAACATTGAAATAGCTTTCCTTTTAATCTCTTTAATTAGTTCTCAGTGGACTTATGGAAGGAATCAGCTATAAGTAGTGATGCGAGATGGAAAATTTTCTACTTAGGAATTATTTCGAAAACAATTCCACTATATTTTTTTTCAGAAAACTTTCCGTTCTAAGTAAGTAGTGATGAAAATTTTCCGGAAATTTTTTTAAATAGAAAATTTTCCGTTTTATAAAAAGTTTTTTCACTTGTTCCTACATTATTACTGTATCGTAAACTTTACTTGTAAGAGATGTCGCATGCAAACATGATTTAGATTCATAATGAAAATGCTAACCATTCGTTAATTCTGCCCAATATTTCAGAAGCATTTAAAGTACTTTTTTTACGTATTTACCTTTCAGCACAGAATGGAGTAAAACAATAAAACCAGAACTGTGCACAAATCCAAAACAAAAAAGATTTTATTAACTTATCAAACTGTATTGTTTCTGTTATTTTTCTACGTAGAGTGAGTGTGTGCTCGTAATAGTCTGCGAAAGCGGCCAACAGCACCTTTGCATAGTGAAACTGGGAAACAAGTAAAGCACAGTTCTCATGACGTAAAGAAACGATCTTGGATACTTTAATCATATTCATATAGTTTCGACTCTATCGAACTTAAGATTTATGAATGTTCAATACAATAAAATCAGCGCAGAACTTCTTCGAATGTTATTGCATTTTTTCATTAAATTAAAACTAAGACGCATTTATTTTCCCTGTACTTGGCACACACAGAAACACCATGAAAATTTTAATTATCCAGTACGAAATATTAGAGCTCCCATGTGGAATAGTCCCCCCCCCCCCCGCGCGGCTTGTCGTAGCTCAGTGGTTCCAGTATGATAAGTTGTTATTGGACAATTATAATTTGCTGTTATTTAATATTCCGATATATGAATTAAATCATTTTTATCGCTTAATGTGGAGTTTATACTTGAAAGTGGATATTTCTGTAGAACATTTTTTTTTTTCAGAAAAATGAAGTGAAACATTTTTCGGAAAATTTTTCGAAATTGAAAATTTTTCATCTCACATCGGCCAATTTCGCAGACTCTTACAATCACACATTCACGTAGAAAAATAACAGAAACGATGCAGTTTGATACGTTTAAAAAGTCTTTTGTGCTTTTTATTTTTGCAAAGTTCTGTGTATTATTATTTTACTGCAATCTGTGCTGAAAGGTAACTTCGGAAAAAGTATTTAAATGTTTTTTTTTTATATTTGCCAGAAATACCGAATGGTTAGCATTTTCATTTTATTAAATTATAGTATTTTTTGATGCGACATCAATTACAAGTAAAGTATGCTTTACAGCAACAACATAGAAACAACTGAAAACACTTTTCATAAAACGAAAAATTTTCTTTTCAGAATTTTTCGGAACATTTTAATATCTAGCTAATAGAGGAGTCATTACAAGGAATCATCATCCTTAAACACAAGCAATCTGAAATACATGTATCTTTGTTGTTAAGATCTTCAGAACTAGGTCTACTTAATATCGAAACCAGACTTCCTCAGGAACATTTCTTCCAACCAAAAGTATAGATAAAGTAGGTGTAGCCACTTGCAAGGATTTGGAATTAACTTATTTATCTTATAAATTTAACCATGCTTAGTATTTTCTGTCTACGTTGGTTAGCATGTATTTGTCATGTATTGGTTGTACAAATTTTTAAATGATATAATACAAGATAACTTTTAGTACGAATAGCTTGGGTGAATTAGAGGACGTTTCGAGTCATCTGCTCTTTGTTGTGTTCGACGAGGACGGACTTGTTCGAAAACACATAACGAAGTTCACAGAATGCACGATCTTAACGCTGAAAGCTATTTTCATGACATTTGTAGTTTCGGAACGCTCCAAACGGTTGTCATGATACGACTCGCATACGTATGAAAGGAGTAAACGAAAACAGAAAGTCTGATTATAATTACGGACACGATCTTCAAAATATGAAGCAAGTTAGTTTCGTGGAGAGATTTTCTTCAAACAATAACGTTACTTACAAACATATAGGACCTTTCTTTGGAGAAATAGCTTCTATACACTTCAAGTTTAATGTTGTTATACTTCAATACTTGATTTATTATTCGAATTCTATAATTCTACTTGTCACATATTTCTGAAACTGTCTGCAACATAAAACGCACAAAAGTCACTGTGATTTTAATAAAATGCCACAGTTTTTCTCTTGTTAATCTTAGTGACGAATCTGTCTGCCATAATCACTCTTTCCATGTTGATAGATGCACACAATCTAAATCTTTTCATTCGCTTCTTAGTCGCCAAGAAAAACTTTAAAGGCTTAGCGTAAAACATTTAATTGAAACGGTCGGAAAGGATACCATTTTGATTTGTTACGCTCTTCTACACAAAACTAGTTTTTCTGGACTGTATTCTTATTCCTTAGTTTCCTTGACCTGAGGAGAGTCCCCCCCCTTTCTCTTGCTATACTTATATCTTCTCACTATTGTCGATTTCTATTAATACTTCCTCAGAAAATTACAATATTCCCAACCCCTAAAAGGTGAGAAAGAGCTTGAAATATTGGCGATTGACATGGTACTGAAACTGATTATTTGGATGTCCTAGGTTCCGGTCAGTTTAATAAAATGTGGTCTGGAAGTTTATATGTAGTTATCACAAAAAATAATTACACATCTTATTTGAAGATTAGAGTATTTTCGATCTTTTACTATTAATGAAGCAATATAAAGAATTTTAGAGTACTTTTGATCTTTTACGGACGAATTCAATACTTGTTTGTTTTGAATAGAGATGAACAACTTACAGACACACTGAGGAAGAATCTATCAAAACTTTCCAACCTTGTATCAAAATTTGCTCGTTGTTACTGAAATATATACAGCATTGAATCATCGAAGGTCATCGATAGTAAAGAACAAGCTCTTGTTAAATGTCTGCTCTTCAATACTTAAAACGGCTATATTATTGCGTTATTAAACCACACGAGATCTGAGTCGTCATTTAGAAATTACCCCTTCCTCCCCACTTCTCATTCTCTATCAAGGAAATTAATATATGGATTCACTTTTTAGATAGGGACTTGATTCAAAGAATTTAGAAGGATGTAAACTTCAGGTAAATGAAGGAATATTTAGGGGTTCCGAATTTCCTTATCTTTTCTCGTGGATGTATAACTCCAAGAAAGAACTGAATTATTATATTAAATATTGTTATGGTAGATTGTAATTTTTTCTCGCTTTCTCGGAAACGTAGAAAAAAATTTAACTTTAAAAGCAGTAAAACCCTGAAGCAGTTCTACGACTATGACATTTCAACTATTATATATAGCAGTGCTTTTCAACCTTTTAATAGTCGCGGACCGGGAAACCGTAGGGAAAACTTTCAATGACCGAGAAAATGCCAACACATCTTCAGATGTTAGTTGTTTTGGAAAGGAAATGCAAACTTTAATCTCAATTTTGGACTGTCAAAATCTACAAAATTAGCGTTAAATACCTTAATATATTAATTTGCCAAGGACCGGTGGTTGAAAAACACACTTCTGTAGTACAAACTGATTAAATAAGAAAAACTAATTGTATATTTTAAATTTTCCAATAGAGGTCGGGCAAAATACACTACCCAATTGTTGTTTATTCCAGTTCTGCAAATATTTCTGAATCAAATTAACCATAACCATAATAAAATACGTAAATTACTTGGATGTCTACAATTCAGTAACGTTGTATTTACCTTTGCCACAGGCTGAAGAACAGTTAACGTTGAATTCAAAGTATAAATGAAGTCACAAATAAACGAAATAAAATTACAAGAATAATACGTTCCATTCTTCTAATAGTTATTGCTAGGAGAATTAGATTGTCATTATTAGACGCCAACAACAATAAACAAAACTCTTTTTCATCCCATAAATAGATTTACAAGTTAAATACAATCGACGGCCATAAGAATGTTATAAAATAAAAGTCTGTCAACCTATCACCACTTTGGCAACTTTAAGTTACAGATATAATAACCTGGTGGAAACGTCATTCTGATGGTTATACAATCCTCATATCACCAATAATTGACCTTATTTGAGACCAACAGTTTTTGAATATGATTAATCTGTTGAAATATCATCTAAAATTATGTCCTTAAATTCAATATTTAAGATCTGTTTCAAAGTTCCTCGAAAGCAGTCTATTCAAATTTTCCTCAATCATCAATTATCAATATCTAAAAGGCGGTCAATATATAGCTTGTAAAGTAAAACTGATCAATATCTTTAGAAGCTATAGGAAATCACAACAGTTATATATTCTTATACTCAGTGACACTTTCGATTCCGGTAAGAAGCATACGGAGAAGTATGACAAAGTTTCAAACTATGCTTATTCTTTACTAAAGACAGTTATTGGTAAAAATGGTAGTATTGATGTAAATTTTACTCATGAGAATCGCATACTATGATTATTGGTTAATGCCTAAAGGTATATCTAGGAGTCGAAGGTCCCATGAACAAAATGAATCCAAGGTAGAGATGAACTGATTCTGGTTTTCCATTATGTTACGATTGAAGATCAGATTGTTAAAACTGAATCTTAAATATAAAGTAGATTTTGAACCACTAAATCCAATGTGTGTAGGCCAGGAATTGATCCAGGGATCCCTTGACTAGCAGGTAATAGGTGAAGCCGATCACAATGACAACTACATACATTTTCCAGTCGTAAACTAGAGAAAGATAATATGTTACTTATTCCATTCATCATCGTTATGACTATCACCTCCAACTGATCAACATTCGTCCAAAAGCTACCATCATATCGCCAAGTTTTAAATAATAATTGTATCTATTACAAAGCTCCAACCTTCAGCTTTTTAAAAACTTTAAACCCAAATGAATAAAGGAGAGCGACACTTATTAAAGATACTGTACCAACTGAGCGGAACAAAAGAAAATATGTGAGAATGGACCGTTTTCAAGCTTCCTCCAATGGGTAAGAGAACCCTATTCTCCTTGATCGACCGGCACTTGTTCTTTATGTTGTGTATTTCTACGGGAAAGCAAACTCCAGCAGCAATAATGACAGCCAGGGTAAGTGATATTAATGTAAATTGCAGTAGAAGGACCACAAAATACTAACAAGGGAATTCTGCAACTTTCCCACTTTGAATCACCCCCAAATCTTCACCAAGGATGCGGTGTAGCACAGATAGAACACATAAGGAAACTTTTATTTCGCAAATTGTTGGAACATGCATACAGAACCACATATTTGTTTCGATATCTAGTATAAAGACATGAAAAGCGCCGGAATACGTGCAACCCAATCGTCACTCACGCAATGCAGGTTGCATAGCATAGAAAATATCGCACATTCGAGATCTTATAGAAGGTACATTCTGAGGGTATATAATGAGATGCGTGTAGCTAGCTACGCGGACCATGCCTGCTCCTCCTAGATTCATGGTCCGAGCAGACCGACAGCAGCTTGCTAACACAAGCGTTGTCTGATTATGTTGAGCTGCAAGTGAAAGTAATTCCACTAAAAACTACACGATATTATCGACCACTTCATGTGGATGTCTTTCTGTAGCATAAGTTATTTGCCCGACCGCTTGAAGAGTACGTGAGAAGCGAAGAGGATGCACCGAATCTGCATGCTAGAAATTTATTCTCAAACTCCGCAATCTTGTTTACAATCAGCTCAGCTCACCTAAATACTAACATTTTTTTTATTTTTTATTTATAGCCTTTAGGCATCTAAGGCACAGTCTGGGATAGGGGAGGGGAAAGGATTCGGGAAGGTGTCGGCCAGGGCTTATGTTGAAGGTGCCATCCAGACATTTGCCTGTATGACTGAGAAAAAAACCTGGAAAAACCTAAGCCAGCATAGTCGGCCGCTGGGATCGAGCCCAGGACCTCCCGAATGCTACGCCGACGCTCTACCAGTGAGCTACTAAATACTATCCTAAGTTGTGTTACGCGTGGCAGGCAGCTTTTCAACTTGTCACAAGAGCACAAGGTTTCTTTCGATAATGTGTTGGACACCAATTTCAACATTCGGTCTGGATGTGTCAACACTTTGTGAGAGAACGACGCCGTTATAGTATGTTTCTGTTGCGATGTGCATCTCTGCTTCACTCGTTCTGCTTTGGATTTACACTATCCTCGAATAGAACACTATCCCGCTGTTATCTTCACCTGCTTCTTCGGTAGGTGACCTATGTCTGGAATTCTCTTTCCACTTGCTTACTGCTTCTGTACATGACTTTAGCCCATTATGACCTCTTCCATTTCCACTTCCATCTCTGTCACGTTGTATACTGTTTGTAGTTGTGCTTTCCGGCCTCAGTGATGTCCGGGTTGCATGCATTCCGGCGTTTGTGTGCCTCTTTACGCCAGATATCGAGACACATATGCGGATGTATGTTCCGACAATTTTCGAAACAAAAACTTCCGTCTGTGTTCTATCTGTGCTACAAAGCATACTTGGTGCAAATTTGGGGGCGATTCAAGGTGGGAAAGTTGCACAGTTTATTTGCAAGAGATATTATTTTTCACAATTGAAAAGGAATATTTTTATATTTGTACTTCAATCAGCAGTATATAAGCAATTCATACTTTAAGAGCGACAGGAACTTGGTTGCAATGGTCTGCAAAATAAGCCTCCAATTTAACATGGATTCCATACATTTTTAGGAATCTTGTGGTTTTAGCACATTCTTTCGAAAACATGACTCAGTAGCCCCATGAACACAATCCATGGGGTCATGAAAGTAAGTAAGTGAAGGCTCCGGGACGTACATTTTCTTAGAAATAAAAGATGTTTTAATAATCCATTAACAGCTTCGTTATGAAAATGTTGACTACATATTTCCTTATTTCTGAACACAAAATAACTAGAAACGGCTTCACTTACACACCTTCAAAATGCCAGGAAATATGTTGAAGGGGATATTAAGCAATTTTTTCGAGGGAATTATAGGAACTCAAGATTTTCCTTGAAATGTGCGGAAATCCATGTTAAATTGGTTTCTTATTTTGCAAGCCTATAAATGGTTGCGGAGCAACCCTAAAATTACCTAAATGATAGACATGCACATACCATTAAACTTTAAGCATAATATAAAGATAATTTATACTACATTTGATAAGATGAAAAACTGCTGAAACACGATATTCTTTGTAGCTTAAGTCCAAAAGTACTTGGATATGTATTTCAAATTTTAATATTGTTAAGCCATTATTTCTTGCGTTTAGACGTACAAAAATCTTTTAATCTGTCAACACAACATAGGCAACATCACTTTGTCAGAAGAAAGGGCTTCTTTCTCACCTGATAATGAAGAAGAAAGACGGTTGAAACGTTTTCGGAAAGTTGTGCATCTCCATGGCAAGAGCAATAGATCATTTTTCCGCTAGTAGTGAGACCACGCTTTCAGCGGACGAAACGAAAGCTCGTCATTCAATGAAGGAGAACGTATTGATAATATATTAAGCTTTTTCTAAGCTTTAATTTCCTTCCAGAGTTTTAATATCGGCTTTTCAATGGTTCTTGATCCTTTATCCATAAGGTTTCAATTACTATGCTACAGAAATCCATACAACTTTAAATAACAACCAGTAAACATGTACTTGAGCCTTAGCCAGGTTCTCAACCATTATTTATCAGTTTCTCGTTTTGTGTCTCTCTTGTGCTATATAACTAAAGTCGAAATGAAATACTTTTTAAATAGAAGCACAGTTGAAACTACAAATGATCATAAACCAGAAACAAAATTTGGTTCAATTATCAAAAAAGAAAATGCTGGAAAAGTAGCATGTATTATGTTCAGGGTTTGTAAAGAGATTTCCAATTACAAAGGTAATGTACGACAGAGTTATTTTACGAAGAAAAACATTTAATAATATTAATTAGAAATGTAAAAGCATAACAAGTCAGAAGTCAGAAGATGCTGACTGGGGGATCTTGACCTCTCCACAAGAGTTTTTGGTATAGAGATATTCATAATACTAAATCTGGAGAGGGAGTATAAATCTTGTAGGAAATAGAAAATGAGTAGTAGATTTAATTATTGGTGCTCCAACGCGAAAGGTACAGCTTGTAACGAAAAGTATTAATAAAAATGAAGGTGGAACCATTGCCAACGAATCTCTTTTCAAGACTTTGTAGAATAGTGGATGAATGATCCAATGAAACAAATTGAGAGGTACAGAATGAGAGAAAAGTAAAAAGAAGAAACGGAGAGCGATTTTACAAACTAATGAAATCTGTAAATTCTGTATGGGAACATATGAGGAATTTAGCAGAGAAAACAGAGACTTTTACTAAAACAATGTTTAAATAACGAGAAGATAAAAGAAAATAGAACACCCGGTATGAGAACAAACAATCAGGATGTGATAATACAAATGTTTAAATCTGAAAAATATCTGAAATAATGAAGTGGCGGTATAATCTAATGATGACATAGATGCAATCTTATTATTTCCAGAGAATGTTGAAACTAACAAAAGAAGTATATGCGAAGGAGAAAAGAAGTAAACAAATATAAGAGAGTAAAAGAAGAAGAAGAAAATAAATACAAATAAGTTGTAGAAGAAGACCAATATCTAAGCAAGTCTGAATAGGATTAACGTTAAGATGCCAAAACTAAATGCAACAAACCCGAAAACAGAAAACAAATAAGCCTAAGAGTAGAGAACATCGCTTGTGATGGCGTGAAGACCAACGCAGACAACAAGTAATTTATCTACGTACTCTGGTCAATGCATGTAAACTCAAAATAAAAAATACCGAAAATCCATAATAGCAAGAGAACCCTACAAATTTCCTCACCCACATTCGACAAACCTTTTAAACTTTTGCAATAGTGACATGAGTGTAGATGTTAGTGATAGTGTGAGACGTCAAGAAAGACCAAAATTGAAGTCAGTAAGACACATTTCTCTGAATGTTTTGTACTAAGTGATCTAGGTAAAGAATATTCACAAGTTATTTCATGAAGTTATTCACTCAGTCCAAGTATATTCGACAGCGAGGTGAAACCAAAACCAAGTTTGAACCAGCTATCGCACAACAACTGACAAAGGAGTACACTAAGAATTCATCTTCTGATGAAGACAAACAATATATAGTGTAATGCTTCAAGAAAACAGCAACGGAGAAGTTCATAGAAGACGTGGCTTTTTAATGGAAAGTTCGAAGATCAATATTTCCAAGATGACCCAATCAATTTCACACAGGCACAAAATGGTAGACCGCAACAGAATGGAAAATGGAACTAACGCATCCAAATAGATCTTACGAGAATGTGTAGAAATTGGTACGAAGAGAAGCAAATGTGAAGCTAAAGGCGAATAACCTTTAGGCAACAAGAGATATAAATAAAATGAAAAAATGGAAAATGTAATACAATACCCCCATTCTGTAAGGCACAAGCGAATGTGCAAGCTAAACTTTAAATAAATGGAACGAAGATTTAAATACTTTCAATCATTCGCTTTACGAGAGTAGTTTGCTCTTAATGAAAAACTTACACTCCTAAAAGTGCTTTATGATCAAGTGTCACCGCATGGGATAAAACATAAGGTTACCTTAGCCTCTCAATGGGAGTTTAAATTTAGCTTTAACTAACATTAGCAGTACTGAGCATTTTCAAGGCTTCGCATCACTTGGCTATTATGAGGTTTTGTTGATCTTCCGTTACTGAAGGGTATGTGAAGATAAATTTTTTAATGGAGAGAGAAAGCAGAGATTGGACAGAATAAAACCTTATAATCTTATATCTGATAATTCAAATCTTGTCTTGTACTAACGAGACTTCGAACCATTCGTTAGTGACTCAGTGTTTTAGATGTTGAACAATTGTGTGTAGAAATCTGGTTATTTTTAACACAAATGGGTTCAAAGTGAGCAGATACTAGGGTGGTTATAGAGAAATAAATGGTCATTGGTTGAAAAAAATGCAGTCCAAATATCAACTGACTGGGAAAGAAAGTTGAACCGATACAAGACTTACAATCATTAAACCTTTGACATTCCTTGGCAGGTATGTCACTACGAAATATTGTAAGTAGTGGGATAGTGACTCTGGTTTACGTACTAATATAGAAGAATAAAATAATCTTTAAAAATCCTGTCTCAGTGAGGAATCAATCCAAGTTCTTCTCTTACAGATAAGATATGAAAGTGGAATTTAATATTTGGTGATATAATTTGTAACGAGTTGACAGAATCCTTAGTTACTGTATTTCTGGCTAAATTGTGTAACCATAGCTTATTAATAGAACAATTCAAGATGAAATGTTATCTTGAGTTTGAGTTGAAGTAATATTTGGTGACAGGCTAGAGATTATGATCACAGTTGAGTTTGTATTATATGATAGAAAGATTTATGTATCGATTATTTGAAGTGTTCAAAAGATTGATGGTCATTTGTTATAATATATAAGATGGAATTGAGAAAACTTAGTTATGAAGACTAAAAGTCAATCTTTTAGCTATTAATCTGTTACTCTGGAGATAATGAAATAATTAATTGTATTCAAGATTAAAGAAAACTGAGTTTCGCTTATATATTGTATACATCAGTATGCAACCTTACTTTTAGTAGACTATCCTTAAGCTGGATTGCACGAATGAACTTTTGCTACTTCTCCGGAACAATATTAGAAATTCTGAATATGCTTAACCCTTTGCAAACCATTTTTTTTACGCCACGGAAATAGCTAACTGGAGAAAAAGTGCGCCACGTTACACCTACGCTGCAGAATCTCTTACCATTTGTTGAGGAAACAAAACACTACTAGAAGAATGATAAGGTGGCCCAGTTAAGAAATCGGAGCCAGTGCTGCTAACAGTAGAGACATGTCCCTACGAATATGTAGTCACACTTAATGGCAGGAAGGACGTAGGGACGTATATCTAGATTATGTTAAATATAAGGATGCATTCTTTTAGCACTATTTTCAACAAAACTGTGCTCCAAAGTGTATTCGTTTCGTGTACTTGACATTAATCAAACGCTAGGCACCGTAAACGCACTTACTATACGTTTTTCGTTACGAACAGAGTTACTAGATAATTGCAGGTTTTCCCCGATTTTCAGTGCTAGTTATGCCGAGGTATATGCCGATTTAGTTGAATCCGTTGGGTATGCGAGCTGCTACTAGACATATTGTCCGTTAATTTGTCTCCGTAGTGTTCATTCTTAATTTACTGAGAATTTTATTCAGTTTTGTACGACCTTGTGTTTGGTGTTTTGTATTTGCTTATGTTATTAAAAAATTACGATTGCACCGAAAAAGAAGCTTAAAGCTTGTGATGAGATCGAAACAGTGAAAGACAAGAACTCAAGAAACAAAAAGTTGTGAAGCATGGTCGATGACCCATTTTCGATACTATTTTTTCAAATGTGAAGCAGAGGAGCACTTTTCATTCCACGACGCAAATATGAACGACTTCAAGCAAATGTAATTGTACATAACCCATCATCAATAGAAGCAGTTGCAGACTGCGGGCGAAAATATAGTTTATGTATCTTTTCATATATTTATTAATTTTCACACACACCTATTATATATAAACATGGAAATAGGGACATTTGATCAACTTTAGGGACAATTCCCCTAGCCGGTAGGAACATGGCGGAAAAATGGATGGCAACAATCTTCGGAACGCAAACGAATTGTCAAGTTGTAGCGTCCCTAGCGTCCCGGTACAGGCGTTGAAGGGAAATTTATAGGGTCGGCACACAGCCGGGATAAGAGCGCAAAGATTTAATGTCGGTATATTCAGGAAGATGACATTTATGTGCTTGAAACATTATTGGAAAATCTCGATCACTATATGAAAATAGAGTAGTTAAAATCAGGTTGTTTATCTAACTGAACGTGATCTCAGTGCCGGATCTAGAAATTTTCCTGTGGAGGCAAAATTAAATTTTGCCGCACTTCCATCGTATTTTAGCCAAACAACACGACCGCCCGACGCGACGGCTTTAATATTGTCTGGCATCACGTAATATACTTTTGTTATCTTCTCTGGAGTTTATCGTGGCATCGCTATTTTTAATATCAGTAAGGCAGTAGACCTTCCTATCTGACTTGAATTACGGTTTCAAATTTTAGAAATTAAGGTAAATTGTATCGAATAACGAAAAATGCCGCAGCGCGCTGGTATTGAAATTTTGTACACGTTTAGGTCAATTTCAATTTTATATGCGATTTTATTTCCTTTGTTGAAGCTTTAATTTTTTTTAGATGTTTACCACCCCTTAAACGTGTCACCCGGGGCTCTTGCCTCCTTTTGTTCCCCTAGATCCGGCACTGCCTGATCTAACAAGTGAACTGGTAGGTAGAATAGAGTTACTATTTGTCAAGAATTCTATCGTCTGTTGGGTTGTTGCTAACGAAATGGCCGCTTTGACACCTGGTGGGAAACGCACCTGATGAATACAACACAGGGATCGACAGGCCAAGCCTCTAACGTCACAAACTCTTTAGATGTCACAGGCGGGGGTACTCAGACAGTCAGGGGGGGCGTGTGTTGTTGAACAGGGTCGTATAAAAGTTCAGCATGGAGAACTCAAACTTCGAGTGATTTTTCTTTATGAATTCAAAGTGCGGCATTGTGCAGAGCAAGCAGCAAAATACATTAACAGAAGATTTGGGACAGGAATGACGAGGAAAGGCACCATTCGTCGTTGGTTTGACAAATTTCGTTCCGGTGACACATCATTGCGAAATAAGCCCTGTGGGCACTGACCAACATCATGTTCTGATGAGCTGTTCAGAACACCGTGGAACCGAACCCTCGGAAAAAGTATTCGTGTAGTTGCAGACCAGTTAGGCATACTCCATACCTCTGTCGATAGGCAGCTACGTGAAATCGGTAAGGTGAGAAACTTGGACTCAAGCGTGTCACATGTGTTGACACCGGCCAACAAAATATAAAATGTGCAGTCCTGAGTGTATGGAATAAGTAGGAAGGTTTCCTGCACCGAATTGTCACTTCAGATGAAAAATGTATTTGCTCTGACAATCGTAAACGATCAGAAGAATGGTTTGACCGTAATCGACGTCCAGAATGGGGTCATAAACCACCTACACAACCGCGGAAGATGTTGTTGCTGGTATGGTGTTCTATGGTGGGAATGATTAATCGTGTCTTTGTCAGATGAGGTGAAACTATGACTGCAGATAGTTAGAGTGTTGAACTCCATGAAATGCACCGCAAACTTGTTCACAAGCATCCAGCAATGGTCAACAGCCATTGTGTCCTCACGTTGCATAAAATATGCGTTCACACGTTGCGCAAAGAACGGTACAGGCTCTCCATGAGTTGCATTATAATACCCTTCCTCATCCAGTTTCACCCGAAAAAAATACTATTTCCGAGGACCACAGTTGTTGCACCATTGACAAAAGACCTAAGTTTAATTTCAGAGAATATTATACTAAGAAAGGTGTCCCGTGTTTGAGACAACATGTTAATCTAATTCGTATTTTAATATTTTCCCAACCTATGCCTATCATTTTATTATGGCAAACATTCTAGTCTATTTATAATAACATAGGAAAGTTCAAATCGCTTGAGAGTCATTCCATTTATAGTTCATAGAGGTCGAACGTCTACTTTCATATACTTATTTAGTAAATTTGTTAGAGTGACGTATTTTTAAGAACAGTTATAGTTCTATTTCAAATGTTTTTGCTAGTAACAAATGCAAAGAAAGGTTTTGTAATATAAATAACGCTGTTTCCAAATGGTGATTGATTATCTTTCCAATTGCCAATCCTTTAGCCACGCACCGCATAAAAGTCGGTCAACAGACAGCAGCGCTCTTATTTACTTATTGAAAATTTTTGTTGTTGCGTTCTTCTCAATGTGAATTTGAACGTTACAATGCTCTGGTTACAATGCTCTGGCTTTTTAGATAGGCTGGTTCTTCATTTCTATCTCCTCAATTCATGACTTTCATCTACCAATCATCTACTTTTTCTCTGTTGTAATACTAGGGGAAAAATACACCTTCTAGAAAATCGAATAAACAGCTTTCCTACTGGCTGTGATGGATACGTATCTAACCTAATTTTGGGCATTTCTGTGGATTTGGTAAAGTTCTAGAATGTTAAACCATAATGCTCCAAAAATTAAAAATGTTACTATTTTTTATATTTGAGTTGTGGAATTGAACAACAGATGACACTGCTATAAATAGTATGGAAAGATGGCTTCTGCAGAGTAAAGAAAACTAATATGTAATATGTACTGTTGTTTAAGAATATGCGATATTATTTGTTTCACACGATTATATTGTAAAATTAAATTGTAATGTTTTTATATTATGATTAATTCATTGAGAATTAAACAACCATAAATTGTAATGTAACCATAAAGTTAAAAGCTGTAAAAGAGAATTACGAATACATAATTCTGTGTAGATTTTTCAAACAGCTTCGAACTTTATGGTTACAATGAATAACTAGGTTGTTTAATTCTCAATGATTTAATCATAACATAAAGACATTACAGTTAAATTTAAATATAATCGTGTGAACAAAATAATATTGCATATTCTTAACCAACAGTACATATTAGTTCGCTTAGAATCCTACAGCCTTACATGATCTCAAATCCTCTCAAATGGAAGTAGCACAAATGACAATTGCAGGAACTGCCCAGAACAAGGGCGTCAGATTATTCTTTAGTCGAGAACAAGATCCAACAAATTTCTGGCATAAATTTAAACATTTCGATTTTGTACCATATTCCTCTTGTGCTCTTTCTACATTTCCGGAAGATCAATTATCACATATTGACGATATTCCCACCATATCCTTTGACAGTCTCTCAGAAGAATTTTTCCAATGTCAGTTTAACATTATAAGATCAATAAATGGCCACATCTTTGTGGGACAGGAAACATTCAACAGTTATGAGAAAATGAACAACAAACATAAACACCTTGAAGAAGCATTTCACAGAACAATAACATATAATATCCTTTCCCATCCTTTCTCATTCTACCCACTTTCCAATGCTACCAGGTATCAAATGTCTATTTAACTATATAAAAACTCAAATAAATCAAATCTTTTAAGTTAAATGTACAACAAAAATCACAAAATTACTTAATTTTCCGATTACGTTTACAAATCATAAGGAAGTCCTGTTTAAGCATTCAGTCGCGTATATAATTACATCTCTTATACGTTTACACTTAAAACAAAAAAAAATGCACGCTTCCAGTTCATACGGTTTTGGACTCATACAACAGAAAATCAAACTACCATTGTTTCCTGTTTTTGCTGGTGGGGCGTGTAGGCTCTGGTGCAGCTCTGATTCTGAAAAACTCCTAAATAAGAAACTTCTCACACAGAAACATGTTTAGTTCCAAGGACTATAGTAGCTCTGAAGAGCTAGAAATACCGCCTGAATGGCCTTTGGACCCCGGGTATTTTTACTTTCCTGCTTTACTTCTTGCTAGAAATACATAACTTAACCTAACCTAACTTTTTATGGCTAGTGTGCTCACGACTACCTTGTGTTGAACACGCACAAGCGAGAACAGTACACATACCTGCAATTTAGAATAGATGACAATTTCCATTGTCGGAGGGTGGAGTTAGTTTTAAGAAGGCAGTCATTGCTCAGAGACTAATCATCTTATGATCATTACGTTGCCCGTCATCTTAATAGTGCTGGTGCTTTGGCCCTATTGATAGACAGCATGACAAGCCATCAGGATAGCATACAGGACTACCTCAGACAGTAATTGGACCACAGCAATACACATCGCCAAAGTCACAAGCAAGAGAAATCAACAAACTTCTTTAGCTTCACGTTCTCGCTCAGTTTCACCAACTTCTCGCTCACGTTCACCTATCACGACCAACTTCACCTCTCAAAAAGACTCATACAATTAGCGACTCGGGCTCAGAACATGAACAACACACGGGTATTAACGGTGGACAACAATTTCCGGATCTAACATCTTCAGCCAATAGAACGCATTCGTATTTGCTAACTAACTTCGATCTACAATTTCAAAATCCGAAACAACTTCTGCAATAATTCATGAAGTACGTCTCACGGCACATCATAACTAGACTCATTTAGGCTTTGCATTATTTTTTTAATTTCCGTTTGGCGGCCATTATCAGTATAAGAGGGTGACTTTTCAATATGATAGAGTTTTCCCTTTACCTATTTATCATCTTCCATCTTCATGCCAAATTTTATGTTTCTAACTTATCTCGAACACCCTAAACAATATGGTGAGTTAGTGGGTGAGTGAATTTGAGTGCATGAATCAGTACGACTAAGATACGCAATTTCAGAGGTTCACAACTCGAATATATGCTTCAAGCTACGAATATCAAATTTTGCAGAACTAAGCATATTTTCCATATATCCTTGACCTCTCATTTTTTCTACATTTAACATCTTTTTTCTTACGGGGTCTTGAAATCGCCGATTTCGCAAAAAAACTCTTGGTCCTGTATAACATGCTTCTGGCAGTGCTGACATTTTGTGACGCGTAAAACTTGGCTGCATGCACTGCTGTGCATCTTGATTACATTTTTATAAAATATAACAAGTCAGAATAAATATGAAGAAGAACTAGGTGAAAACAGAAGTTAGGGGTGATCTACAATGTTAAGGATACGTATCTCTGGCTGCTCATGTTCATTTACGTTCCAGAATGGGAACTTACCACCCTCCCACCATATTCAAACACATAAACTTCCTTCTTTTCTTTATCAAACTTCAAATATATGACCACGGTAACACCATCTAACAAGTTCAAATTACACTAAAAAACAAAGGACATGGACGTAAGTGGTTCCCAAACTTATGTTTTAAACAACATACACTTGGGGTCCCAATAAATAAATCCAAACATCAAAACGTTCAAAAGTAATTTTTAAAAAGGTTCCAAAGATCCGGTAACTTTCTACAATTAAGTTATTGATCCCTCTTCTTCCCCTTAACATCAAAATGAAAACCTGTGGTGGCCCGGGAACCGATCACCGGTCCTCTCTAGCCGAAGCAGAAATGTACATTATCAGACGATATTTCCCTTCAGTTGTTGTCGGCGAAATCTCAAGCAGCAATCCTTTTGGTACACAACTCGCTTCTTACGTAGGCTAAATCATATCCTGCAACGAGTCGAGTTTAAGAGTAATTAGAATCGGTTGTCGCACAACTCTCTCTCCTGTGTTCTTGCAGAAAAACGGCTTCAAAACAGGAATATTTTTGTATTTCACATTGAATGTTTTTAAAATATATATTTTGAAATTTAGAAAATTAAAACTAATTCTCAACTATTTACTTATTATCAGATACAATCTTCAATAACGAACCAAGGATCCAGAAACCAAGCCCTTTGCTGAGTAACAGCAAGCAATTTAAGAGAATCTTTCTTGACCTAGGTTGCACGTAACCCCGTGATCCTACCAGATCCGCTATTGGGGATGCCACTACAACCCAAATTGTCGTGCGTACACCCAACCTACGAATTTTTTAACCTTCAAAAATTGATTGAAACTCTGCCAAACCAAACCTTAGTTTTGATTTTACTCCCCTCAAAAAGAAAACTTTAACAGAATCCCTGTACTGTAAACCATTTACAACTTGTAATACAATTGGCAACAAACAAAATATACCTCAAATCTGAACATGTTAATATTCATTTACACACGTCAATTTAGCATTTAAATGATTTGGAAAACAAAAACGATTTTCTTGTCAGTTTTTTTTAAATGAAACTAGGACAAATTACCCAAATTTCACAAATTCGATATGCATTCTTGCTTTCCAACTAACATATACTGTATATTTAAACGTAAAAGCATTCTTGATTCTATTTCCAACCCAGTACATTCCATGATATATTTACTTGGATAGTCTGCACCAAATTCGATACAATAATGGTTAGTACAAAACTTACAAAGAAAAGGAATGGATTCAGAAATGTTTTAACAGTTTGAGGGTAAATAGAAAAGCCTAACAAGGATTATAAGTTTTGTCTTCATTACATCAACACCTAGATATTGTTTTAAAAAAGCGCAACAAAGGAAATACAGTATTGGGGCATAGCAGGTCTGAATTAGCCTATATGAGTACATTAAGTATGCTCATACATTACAGATGTAGTGACCAGAGCTAAAATCGGGTCACTCTTGGTGACCGGGTCTGACCCGAACATAGGAGACCCGGTCCGAAATTTGCCCCGGTGACCCGATTGGCCTGTGTACAAATGATGACTTGAGACCTGGTCTTGACTGAAACGCCCAGTCTGACTGTAACCCGGCTGGCTACCCGATGATTGAAAATTGGCCCGGTGACCTGGTCTTGTTCCTGTCGTTTGAATCAAGCAATATTGTAATTTGTGAGATTCCTTGGAAGTATGATATATACGGGAACTTATTTCTTAATAATTCCTTCCCGAGAACGGGTATTCGCACACCTCAGGTGGTATGTTTGTTCTTTGTGGCGATATTATTATTATTATTATTATTATTATTATTATTATTATTATTATTATTATTATTATTATGGACTTTCTGGCGACGTATTTTTCGTGCTCTGGAATCATCTCTGGCTCCAGTTACCCCTGAAAGAAGCACTGTTCAAAAACAACAATGTATATTAACCCTCAATCACAGGTGCCTCCTTTTCGTTACACAAATGATTTTCACTCGAGCTTCTTTTTATTTTTTTGCAATTCTTTTTAAAATGTTCAAAATTTACGATTTTCAGTTATTTATTCACTTGATTTCAAACCATTTGCAATATTTATTTTAATTATTTATATTTTATGTGATGCCATTATTATACTGATTTCATAACAACATTATACAATAGCAAAAGCAGCACATAATCTTCTTTCTCGTTTTATCCTACAAATTTGTCCTGATTATATTCCCATTTCGATATGAATTTGTATGATTTAGTTTACAATTCCTTCATTGTTTCAAAACTAAATGGTTGTTTTCACGCTACTGCATCATTAGCCCATACTAATGGCAGATGCCGACTGGGTGGCCGAGTGGTCTGCGGCGGTAGTCCATCGGGTCGAAGGTCCTGTCTTCGAGTCCCAGCAGGGGCATGGGTGTGGATTTTAACAGCTAAGGCGAAGTTTACCAAAGTGTTTACTGATGTAAGATACCATTATCTCTCACAATAATACATTTACGGCAAAACCGACTTCAGAAATGTGTTTCAAGTAAAATTCTAGCCCAGGATGACATATTACACGACCCATTTCCAATTTAAGAAAATCAATCAGGATTCAATATGGTGGACTTCAAGATGGCGGCCGTGAAGAACATACCATCCAACAGGTAGCGCCTTCCACCCAGTACCCAACATTTGCTTTCCATTTCCTTCAGCATTTTACAAATATAACTTTATTTTCCCACTTTTTCTTTTCTCTTCAGAAACAAGAGAAATATTAAAGCCATAAATTTCAAATTCCTGCTCTTTCTAGTAGTTTCAACACTTTTGAGAAATGCATTAGTCTTCTTGGATTGCATTACAGCAAATATGGATACTTATGAATTTGTAAAATAAACTTAATTGTTACTTTTACTTGAAGTGTTTAGGCATATGTGGTAACATACTGTCATTACTGGCACTACTCCAAGATATCGGGTACTTCTGTCCTTTCGATGTTTTGGTCCGTATATTGTACTGATCACTGCGCGTCGTTTCCAATAAAAATGTTGTAAAGAATTTGCTATATTCACTATCATCTAACCTTTTTAGGTAATAATGTTAAGAAACTTCAGGAAAGAACTGGGAAATTGAAGCTTGCCCTCAGTTTCGAATGAATCAGTTATTTACTTTACTACGGATTATGCGAAGCCACTTTGACACACTTTTCCTCGACATTACGAACACCACTCTATCCTTTGTAATTCAGACCTTAAAAAGCATTTCTGTATTAATTCAAAATATAAAAATGGGCTTCCATATCAATCAAAATAAATAATTATTTCCAAAGGTTGATAAACAAAATAAAATTAAAATAATACAGCAAAATTATCAAGACTTACGCATATGAAACACGAGTTACTAAATAATACACGAAGCTTGATTGTCGCAGGGCAACAGCTTATTTTCATTGTTGTAAATAAAGATAAAACTCACGATTGCACATCTAATGAATACATCTTCCCTTTCAAAATATTCCCGTTCTAATAAAAATGAAGATAAACAGCTTATATAAATATGACATTTATGTTCAAAAGTTACAGAATGATTATAAAATGTAATATGCGAAAAAATTAAAAGTAAATAGTTTATAAAAATTGGGCGTTTGGGAAATGTTAGTCCGGAATCGAGACAAATGATATAGTTTATTTTATAATGTTATCATGCTCCTGTAATAAGTAATATAATACATGCGGACAATAACATATCAAGCACTCTGTTTGCTTCATGGATACAGTCAGTAGTAAGGAATTGACTGGATGCTTCCAAAATCGTATTACCAGTTGTATTTTGTATAATTCAGAGAAGTTTGAAAAATAAAACAAAATGTTTCTTGATTGCTTTCATTGAGTTAAACTGTCTTTCACAATCGCTGGTAATCACATCCTAAGCACATTTATGATGTATTAAAATCATTATAATACTTTCCAGTAGTAGACCTGATTTAATACTTATCCTCGTCCCACAACATTTTAAGTGCTTTGATAATATACTTACGTAGATGTGATAAACTCAATGCAGTAAAATCTCTTAAATATTTGGTATACAATGAGAAATTGGTATATTATGATCATTTCAAAGATTCGTATGTAGTCATTTAACTGAAAGTTCATCTAATGGAGTTCTGGTCATTAACTATCCATTGCAGGAATTAAAACATTCTTGTTGAACAAGATATGTTCATTGTTTACTGAGTTCTTTGGGGAATAATTTAAAGTAATTGAAAATTTCTGTTAAGATCGTGCTTTCATCACTTTGATAATTCCCGATTTGTTATTATGTCAATTGATTATTTTTGTTTCTTATTTGTTTCTAACGTAAGTACTGTAGATACAAGTATGTTAAGTCTACTGATATGGGCAATTTTATAACTAAAAACAACAGGGGAAGTAAGGGTGATTTCTCGTACAACGTATTTTAAAGTCTAACTCTGCCATTTACTCCCACGTATTTAATTTTCTAAAATTCGTGAAAACGTGGTAATGACTTGCGCTTTTCGATAGAAATTTTCTAGCAGTTTCATGACATTGCGTAGTATTTGTTACGAGTGCGAAATCATTATTATTATTTTTTTTTGTTAAATGGGCATCCCCTTCTTTCTCGGTACTCTTCAATTGTATTCTGCTAAATTAAGCATACGTTTTCAATTACTTTCCCCTTAGCGACCATACTTGTAAATGAGATTCAAAAGACTTGACGTTATAAAATAACACGTGGAAGTGGGCGGTCGTAGCTCAACTGGTAGAGCAATGGCTTAGAATCAGAAGTTCCTGGGACGATACCAGCAACCACCCATCTTCAGTTTTTTTCTCAGTCTCGCCAGATAAAGTTACTAGCTCCTTGTCGACTACCTTCTAATATCCCTGATCTGATTACCTGAGATACCTGAAAACCATAAAATAAATTCAACATAATGGGTAACGTGCCATCCCTCTAATAGAGTCGATTTCTCCCGATCATGTCTTCTTCAACGGAGTATGATCACTAAAGCCATAGTAACAGAGAAAAGAAACCCCTCCTTACCACATTTAATGATGAAAACAATGTAAATTCAATAAATAATGTACATGCTTTACAATTTAAATTTGGATTGTTTTGAAAAAACATAGTAAATTTATTTTCATTATTATTATTAGTTATAGTAGTAGCGATATTAGCAGCACCATTAGTAGTAGTAGTAGATACAGCAATAGTAGTACTTTTAGTATTAGTAGTAGTTACATTGGCAGTGGTAGTAGAATAAGTAATGTTAGTTGCTGCAGCATTAACACTAGTGAAACTGTTATCGTTACGAACATATTTAATTCAACCCGCACCAAATGCCAGATACCTCGGCTAGTAAAACTATAAAATGAACGCACTAATCCCAGTATTTTAATTTCAAACATTGCAGACCACACAGACACACCGATACATATATATACAACTGACTGGCAGCTGACAACCTTAAAATGGTGCATTTCACTTCCATATTAGGGCAAGATGTCCTCTCGTCTGCCTAATTTCTGGGTTTAAATTATTAAAAAGACATCTTACTATAATAATAAATTGGAAAATCTTTCATGTCTACATTAACTAAAGAAGACTAAAACACATATACAAATACAGAAGATTTTTTTTCCACTCTAGAAACTATTAATTAAGCATGTTATTACTTTAGAAAGTTTAACCTGCAGAAACTTCGGATTTCTTCGTTAAAAATGTGACAATGATACATTCGGTTATTTATTGCAATACTATATTTTCGTTCGGTGCGAAATAAATTTAAATATTTAAAATAAAATGTGAACATGTACTTTTGCTACCAAACTTGTACGATTATTGAAAATATAGCTATTGAACACGAACGTAGACCGTTAGTTACAAGTATCTTTGTATGTCTGCAATTTACTCAAAAACGAAATTTGAAGGAAATTAATGTCCAACCAGTAAACGGTGCAAATTGTCTTATGTGTTAAAAATATTTTTGACACACTTAGGTTGATCAGTAGTATTATTCTTACCTATTAATTTCTTGCAAAGAAATTATTATATTCAGTCAACTCGAAATCACACACAGGTAAAATATAAATAATTTCCTACAAGTATTATAACATACATGCTCGTCGGATCTATTAATAGATAAAAAGTTCCATATTTTTTTATCGTGGGGAAACGGAATATATTTTTATTGTTGGAATAACAATATAATAAAACTGAAAAGTATTTAATTCCTAAACATATTGTTTCTGTTTATTGTTGCACTTTTTGTTTATTATTTATATAATATGGTGTTCAGGGACCGTAGGAAGCATACATTTCTCTGTATATAAAATCACTTATTGAGTTTAATGGGATTCCTTCTAATTTAAATGTGATACAACACTTTTAAGACTTTTCGCTCCTGGTGTATGCTTTGACCTGTATTTCTAATTCTTTGTACTATTTTAGTCCAGATGCGAAGTATTATTATCATGTAAATAATCTGTACGTATGCTGGACTGTACGGCAAAGATAATCTGAAGAAACCTAATTTACCTTTAATATATTAACGCCGTTTAAGAACATGCTGAACTCAAGAAACCTCAAGCGCACCGAAATCAGCTCAAAATCCAAATTGGCTTTGTTAATATGCGGCCTGTAGGATTGCCACCTGTCCCATATAATACTGGATGTAGGTAAAAAATTACGCATCCCGTATTATGATTGGTTGTCCCGTATTGCGAGTAGTAAATTCGCGCACATATTTTCAACATATCAATAATTTTAACAAATAAACCGTGATGGATTATTTTCCAACTCTTTACTATGCAGATTGGTGAGTAGACTCTGCCCAGATCCTCAGGTCCCAACATGACAGTGTATAATACTCGTGCTTCCTGTTCACTACAATTGATAACTGATAGTAAAGCCAACTGTACACAGTAGTCCAAATATTGTATTTAAATGAAGTAAAAATCAAAAGTATGCTATTTTCTTGTTTAATTTACATAAAATCATGAACAGAGCAGTATTTCTTAGAAATATGTTTTGATTGCACGGTCCTCAGTTTATTATCTCATAACTGCGAAAAATGCAAGAGGGCCAGTACTGCTGCTGGGAGACTTTTCCTCACTGTTAGCACTTTAAGCTTCTGTCACAGAGATGATAAGACGGGGGCAGATGTAACCATAAGTCGGAAGAACACATCCTTCAATGTGTTCTTTTGAGAACGCTTCCCTGCATAGTGTTCCCTACACGCTTTAATACACTTGTTCTGTGCTTTTTAGTCATCTGTTCTATGGGCAGCAAGTGGCTTCTATAATAAAAGCAAGTCAATTTATCAACACCTTCTGCACGTCTTGATCAATGCCTGTCATAATGGTGAAAATATATTATTTTTTTACATTCGTGTATGAGAAGCATGAAAGTACTACAATATGACATTTTCGGGCGGCACTCCGTGGCCATTTGTGGGTCCTTCATAAAACTGATTTAAAAAAATTGCAATTTCGCTACACCAAAATACGTACTAACATTTTCACCCCTCACCGGTTGCTACGTGACTAACTGGACGAGAAAGATTACGACTCGGGTGTTTTCTCGGTGGTCTGGTTATTCTTCTTCATAAATGTGGAGGCAGTTACACATTTTTCTTAAACTTCAAAATTGAATTTTGTCTCGATATTGAAAGGCTCTGGACAACGGGGCTGTGGCTAGAAAACTAAAAAAATATTTTTTCCGCTCGTGAGTGTATTTATAGTGTGAGAAGGAGGTTGAAAACGCTGCGCGTAATCATACAGAAGTACCGAGCGTAATTAGTTGTTTTTTTGTTTTTTGTTTCATCTTAGGTTATTTCATATTTGTCCCGTATTTTTGTACCGAGTGTCCCGTAATTTATTCATCAATAGGTGGCAGCCCTAGCAGCGTGTGATCTGCGGTTTGCGACGAAAAAAAATACTGTTAAGTGAGAACAAGAAATATAATGACAACGAAAATAACATATCTTAAATGTTTGGAAGTATTGAAAAAGGAAATAAAAAAGTATTTAATGAAATATGAGAAAACGCAGCAAGAAGAACTAAAGAGGACGGAAAATACTTGAAGTCTCATGATTGTAATTCCTTCAGCGATTGTTCATAATCTGAATAGATTATCCAGGTGGTCGTTACATTTTCATCACAGGCTCTTCTTCAACGGGTTTGTTGTGGAACCAGATCGACTGAACACATCGACTGACCTGACCTTTCAATTTTTGACATCTCTTATTTAAAAACGAACAGAACAAATACTTTGACGTCCTTTGCTTTAGCACGCTGAAAACATTTCCGGCATGATTTGAAGATTACACTGGCGCTACGCAATGTGTCATCCATGAGTAAAACGTTGCCATATCGGGTCATATTAAAACATCGTTCATGTAATACTTCACAATCTACGAAATAAATAGACTCCACACAATTCTCTAAGTTAAACTATATTTCGGGATTCGAAGTAATATTTGCTGAAAAAAAGATATTGTTTAAATCTATAAATGCCGTCACCGAAGATACTTAGTTTGTATCTGGAAAGTTATAATGTTTGCCTCTCGGCACATTTGGTAGACCAAGGGCACACTTGGTTTCGCATCATTGACAAGAACTATCGCTACATTTCGCTCCATCTGTTGATCCGAATTTTTTTCTTACATAGGTGATGAATTTCGTAATAGTTTAACTTACCAGCCTTGTCGCAGACTGTATTCGAACTGGCATTCTCGTGGTCTTCAATTAAAACAGCAGCCTCGTCCACACATTAAATAATAAAAATGTTTAATCTATAAAACTACGTCAAAAGTAAAAATGAAATTGCTTGAATCTATAGAAGAAAAATAAAATTTATTGTATTAAGATTACTTTTCTGTTCAAAATCTAAGAACAGAACGCGGAGGAAAAAATACAGAACATTAATACTGAAGAAAATAAATAGAGATGTAAATGGGTTTTGGGAATAGTTGAAAATAATGGATATAATGAAGATGACAAAGGAAATATTAGGAGTAAAAAACAACAGGAAATGTATAGCAAAAGGAAACAAGGGAGAAAAGTAACTTAAAATAGAAAGAGGGGAAATCATAAATGAGAAAATCAAGCAACTCTTGGGAAATGTGGGAGTGAAAAAGCATAGGAAACAGAGGAAGTATGTCTTGGACTTAATAAGAAACAACAATAAAGTTGCTATAAAAGGGCTACGAAGAAAGTCGAGTGGTGTACAGGGTTCCGTGTTTGAACTGTGGGGCTGTGTTTATAGGAGAATTGAAACATAAATTACAAGGGGAAGCTTAAGCAGCACAAAGATGACGTCATGCTAAAATAGGGCAGGAACGTTATTTAAAATATGTCTAGGAGAAGGCGCATGAAAGAGACACAGAAGGACTGGAGATAATAGAAGAAGAGGAAGGGTATTTGTTCATGAAAATGGAACGAAGCGAAGGAAAACAAAGAAACAGGGCGAAGAAGCTATGAACCAGAACAGCGGGTTGAATATGTAAGTAAGGAAAGAGAAGAAAAAGTGAGAAGTGAGAAGAAT
>JAGDQP010007169.1:9697-41869 GCA_022664845.1 Lepisma saccharinum
TATATATATTGGTCCATCATCTATTCCATATCTATTCGCGAAATAAATTTTACTAAAGTAAAGGAACTTTTGTAGTTAACTGTACATGATATGTTCAGTGTTTGTCATGCGTATCTTTAGGTAACTCTCGTACATTTATTGTACCCTTCTGTACATTTCATACACTTCTTATCTTATGCATGTTTTATTATTATTATTAGTTTATACATTTTATATGCATTTATAAACACATTTTATTCGTTATAAGTCCTGATGAAATCATGCTTACAAACATCTTCAATATATGGTGAGAAAAGTGATGAATTCAGCGCATTTTTAGTTTATTTTCGTAAGACAATACATTGTCACCGAAACGACCCCAAGTTCAACCTTCGCTCATGCGAATTTTGGGGAAAGCCTTCCATATTATTTCACTTGTCGAAAACAGAGCTGAAACACGTCGCCGAGTCATTCGGGTGAAATTTTAGAAGGGGTCACAAGGCCTATGCTTGGGATCCGGTGAGCCGATTTCGATCAGGAGACCCGTGAGACAAAAGCAGTTCTTATTATTTCCGTATCATACACTGCTGCGTTTGAGCAGTGTTTCTTTCACGTGTGACCGAAACCTGTGGTGTTACCCAAGAGCACGACAACGAGACGTTCCAGACAAATGGAAATAGTCCACTCCCACCCCCAACCCCCGGAAAGATCCAATATACCCCCAGGGGTGTGTAAATAGCCACCGATTGATGAAGTCGTGTGGTCTGAGGCGTTGCCGGATCACAAGATCAGTCTTGTCACTTGGGTCACGACTGAGCCAATCTGGTCACGTTTCAGTCCGGGTCAGACCAGACCACAAAAAGTTCTGAAACCGTTTTCACTTCTGGTCAAAAGTTCTGAAACATGAAAACAATTTATTTCCTTTTACATCGTGATAATTTATCGTATTCTTGTAGTTAGCTATAAGTAGACAATATTGCTCGTACAGAACGCTATCTATCTGTAACCAATATGAAAGTATAATTGAAATGGAGTTTATCGTTATAAGTGTTTTAATGTTCCTAATTCGTTACGGTTTAGTCAAAAACAAAGTATCTTCAAAACTTTTCGTATTCTCTGAAAAAGCCTTTTTTTAATGTTCCCTTTGTTCTGCCAACAACTGCTTACTGTCAGGCGTTTTCCTCGCATAACGAAGAAGTAATTACCTGTTTCTCTCAAAAAGTTTAGAAGTTTCCTTCGTCATTCTTGTTATTTAAAATTTGTATTTTTATTGCACAAACTTTCTCTATAGTGTTACGTCATCTTTAATCCCTTTTCTACCCTTTCTCAACCTCTTTCTTCTTGTGGTTTGTATGAAGGATGTTTGTCATTCTCAAGTGACAAGCAATGTCACCTTTGGATACAAAAAAAAGACATTTTTTTCTCTTCTAAGAAGACTGAAAGTTAATGTTTGACAAAAGATTTTGTTCAAAAGTTTTCACAACTTAAGACAAATATATCTTTTTTCTCTTTTGCGTTTTATTTGTAATAAAACATGAATTTAAAAGTTATAAAATGTTCCTGTCTTATACTCTCTTCTAAAAGAAATGGTTGTTGGTGTCTGGATGCCAGTGGAGGATTAAAAAAATCAAATTCTGAATTTCTAAAAGACTAGTTTTTAAAAGATGGTTAGAAAGTTTCAGTGTTCAAACGTTTTTTTTAAGAAAAGTTTTAATAAATTGAGTCGTTAAAGTTTGTTTTTGAGAAAATCAACTTTGAAATTCAAGGTATTGCTAAGTTCACGTGAAAATTAAGGAAGTAGGACTTAAAATGTTGTCATTTTTGTAAGGTATTTTTGCTGATGGCGTGTTCAGATTATGTTTTTTTGTGGTGAAGAATGTGGCAACTGCTTTACCATGAGCCCTGTGAACAGTTGAACACATCATATAAGTAGAATAAAGTTTGATTGCCCTCTACAAATAAAAATAGACCTATATCAAGTAAAGGAGATATAAAGAAAAGCTTCCTCATATAGGCCTACATATAATACACTTATTTTATACTTTTTGTACACATCTTCGTTTTACTTCTCAATGTTGAGGCGGTTCAAATGGGTTTTGAACACACTTTGTGGAGTCTTTTTCTCAGTATTGCTTCCCAAGTACTCTTCGTTGAATTTGAATTTATTTTAAGGTCTTAAGGCAACTATGGCTCAGGCCGAATGGATGATGAAAGGATAAATTGGTGGACTTAAGAAAGTCAGAGGAAACGGGAGCACTCTGAGAAAACCCACGCACACGGTATTTATCTACCACAAAGTCCATGGCATGAGCAGGAATCGAACCGACGTCACCACGCACTGGTGTTCTACCAATGCGGACCCGAAGTACTTACTCTTCGTACACTCAGAATCATAGAAACTGGCCAGTGGGTGTACTTTTGAAGACCATCACGTCGAACAATATGGCAATAAAAAACCCAAAATAGGATATAATCTTGAAATTAACGTTTTATTTGTGTGGTTGCAAAGGGTTTGTTAGTTAGATATAGAAATTTTGCCAGACCTTCCAAATGGCAAATATAAACCCCTTGAAATTCTGTAGTATATACCGCAACTTCATTTTTTTTACAGCTAAAAATCAATAGAACACCTGCTAAACTGCACTTTACGAACATACTTAAATTTTGCGTTTTCTTCCTCCCAACTGAAAATCCTGGGAGAATCCCTGATTCACTGCTACAAGCTTGTGCAATATATGGAGAAAACAGTACTGGACTTACAATGTTATTCTAATTCAGTTTATCAAACCAAAAATAAACACAATCATTAATTATTTTTTATGATTTAAAGTTAAAATAAAACATTGACTATCAAACAGTAAAGAATATTTTACAGTACAGCCAGGGATTCTGTCAGGATTTTCAATTTTAGGGGGGGAGCTGTAAAATGAAAATTGAGAGGGTGTAAGTGGAGTTTTGCACGGTTTATATCGAATTTTAACGATAAAAAAATTAAAGTTAGGGGTTCACTCGATAATTTGGGGGTGACACCCTCTATAGGGAGGATCTGTCAGAAACACTGGGTATAGCTTATATGGTACAAAAGAATAATACCACAGAAGAAATCAAATTTACATCCTCACTTCAACCGTAATTAATTTGGAAAAATATATATATTTTTTTTTACTCATAACACTACAGGCAATATACTAATTGTAGTATTGAAAATAATAGTAGATTATATTGCTTTGCTTACCACAGTCTTTCAAACATGTTATAGAAAGTACTAATTATCCAAATTTAGAGACTTGTGCAGGATCTCTGTACTTGTCTTCATACAGTAGAACGTGTCGATCTTGCCCAATCTTGGTTTAGAAAATGAAACTTTTTGAGTTTAAGCAAATTCAACTATAGAAATCAATCTATTATAAATTGTATATTCTATACTGCAATAATAAACCTTTTAAGTGCCCTCTCTTTTTCATAAATTGAACATTAAAAATGTTTATTAACTCCACTTAAGGCCTGTATACTGGTTATAAATTATAATATAGTTTTATAAGAAATTTCTGTATTATTTAAATTTATTTCTGAATGTTTGATGTCCATAAAATAAATGAGTTTTTCAGCTAAGTTTATCACATACGAATAATGCAATTTTATAACTGGTAGGTCAAGACGAAGATCCTTGTTTAATCTGTAAATATATTCAAGATTTCTGATCATCGTGACGCACCATGTTCGGTTTCATAATTATAATTCACATAGCTTCCTTTCTGGTTTGAATTTATTTATGTTCTTTAGGTAGGTTACGTTCGGAATAGGGTAGAGGAGAGGAAGTTAGAAGGTAGCCGGTCGGGTACTAGTTAGTAGGTATTATCTTGGTATTTCCCTGGTATAACTGAGGAAAAACGCTGGGAAAAGCCCTGTCAGGATAGGTGGTTCCTGAGATCGTTCTCATGACCTTCCGATTGCTAAATCAATGCTCTATCAACTAAGGTACAACCGCTCGGTTTCCTTCTCTTGTAAAAGACAAGGAATTGAATTTTAGAAAAGTTATTAAAAATTTATTTCTTTAAAATTTTCCAGATCATGTTGTTGTTTGGCCTAGTCGTTAATTCGTTCGATTGTAGCGTATAACTTCAAGTTATTTACAGATATAAAGGTAGAAGAGTGCTCGATTCACTTAATGTGACATTAATCACTATCCAAAATAATAGAGGTCCAAGATCCGAACCTTGTGGCACTCCATTTAGCAATATAAAAAGTTATATTATATACATTTGTGAAATAAATTTATTTTTGTACTTTCCTTTGCTGGGTAGTAATTTATTCCTTCATTTTCCAAGCGAAAATATCATCTTTTACATATAGATGTTTATAGTCATAGACAATATGATCCAGATAAGGAAACAATATCACCCCAGCTAAGTAATGGCCGCCAATGATGGTCTTTTTAAGTAGACATTAGATGTCGGTAAAGAACCATCTTCTGATGAGCAGCGTCGCTATAAAGCAAGATCTCTCCCTCATTTTCTTTTTTTCTCGTCTACATATTGAAAGGAAGAGAAGATGAAGAAGGGCTGGAAGTTTACGAGATGATCAGCAACTCATAAAATGCACGGGAGATGGCATTGCTTCTCTTTGATGATGTCTTTGCTGCTGTGGACGGCAGACGTTCCTTGGATAGTTTCCAGGTCAACTGGAATAGTTTTGTAACTAAGATTCCAGCTCCAGGCAATAACCCTTGACCTTAAATAATAGTTTTTTTTATCTACTTTATTTTAAGTAAAAATGCAGTTCTTTAGACGTCCACGTCTACACACAGAATATGAAATACGGTACATCCAGTGATGAATGCAGACACTTTCACCCGGGAGAGTTCATCAGGGGAGCTAATTTACAATAAATTTCTGTTTATTTTTTGACTTGCTCCTCTGCTGTTGCCCAAGTTAATTCTATATTAACAAAATACACTCTCAAAATTAAAACATTGAAAAATCGCCTTCACTAAATAGGAAGTCTGCCGCAGGGAAATATAACCTGTTGAGAGCTTTATTAAGGCTCGCTTGACACGGAGACGTTTATGCTACAATAAATATTAGAGCTAGTAGCAGTGTCTGCGTGTGAAAGCAAACATCTTATGGATTTAAACGATAGCATCTTGCTACATTGTAGTATTTTTGCTTGATTAATCATAGCATAAATGTTTTCGTGTCAAACGGGTCTAATAATATAAAGCTCAAACATCCCATCAAAATCTCTGGGAATGCTGAATCGAATCCGGTCGAATATAAGAAATTAACAGCTCTATAGGATCTCGGCAAGCTTCCTCTAAATGTAAATGTGTTGAGATACATATGAAAATAAACAGATTATTTTGGGTAGTAGAAAATCACATTACAAAATTGTAATGAGGGACTTCAATGCGAAAGTAGGAACTAAGCAGAGCAGTGACACGAAAGAGGGAAACTTTGGATTTGGCAAAAACAAAATAAGAGGAGAGAAATTAGTGGAATTCTCAGAAGCCAACCGACTGTTCATTTCCAATGCATTTTTCAAGAAGCCGTCCCAGAGAAAGTGGACATGGAAAGGCCCAAATGGGACTAAGAACGAAATAGACTACGTTTTATCGAATAACAGGGAAATTCTGCAAGACGTGTCTGTTCTGAACAGTTTCAAAATCTCGAGTGATCATCGGATGGTCAGATGTAAGCTGAAACTAAATACTAGACTTGAGAGAAAGAAGCTTATCAGAGGAAAACTGCCAGTTTTAGATCTGGAAAATCTTGGAAAACACAAACAGACAGTCGAGATAGAACTAAGCAACAGATTCAGCGCCTTGGAAGAGTTAGAGGATGAAGAAGACATCAATAACAGAAATAAAACACTGACCGAGATAATAAGAGAAACAGCCAAGGAAATAGCAGGCACCAGAAAGAACAAAAGAGCAAAATTTGAGAAGAAATTAAACTCTTGATGAAGAAAAGAAGGGAAATGAGAGAAGAGGAAAATTACATAAAGAGGATCCAGTACGTAGAACTAAATAAAGCCGTAAGGAAGAAAATAAGGGAGGATGTACAACGAAAATCTTGTTAAAAATACAATCGAGGAAAACAAGAGCCTGAAGAAAGCCAAACAGCAGCTCATGATGGGGAAAAAGCAAATAATTGGAGTTAGGAGACCAGACGGGGCTGTAACACGAAATAAGGAAGAAATTATCAAAATAATTGAAAATTACTACAGAGAATTGTACTACTCCGAAGAAGAACTAGGAAATGAAGACTCAGAAAATTATCAAGTTGACGTCCCAGACGTAATTAAAGAAGAAGTGGATAAAGTACTTCGAGGGATAAAGAACGGAAAACCGCCAGGAGAAGATGGACTCACAGCAGAGATGTTTAAATGGGGAGGTGAAAGATAAAAGAGGAAATTGCTAAATTATTCTCGATGTGTCTGAGGAAGAGAGAAATACCCTCAAGTTGGAATAATGCTGTTATTATTTTGTTGTACAAGAAAGGGGACAAAGAACGCTTCGAAAACTACAGGCCAATTAGTTTACTGTCAGTCCTATACAAAATGTTCACCACAGTTATTTTGAATCGAAATTGAACGAGACTTAGATTTTAACCAAGGAAGAGAGCAAGCCTGATTTCGTCGTGGATTTAGCACAATGGACCACGTACAAACATTGAATGAAGTTATGGGAAGGACTAATGAATATGAACTTCCACTATGTTTGGGATTCATAGATTTTGAAAAAGTTTTCGATTCGGTCTCCTTGTCAGCAGTACTTAAATCACTTGAACATCAAGCCATCCAAAGTACATATACCAAGTTACTGCGAAACATTTACTCGACTGCTACATCTGCCATTAGACTAAAGTGAAAAATTTAAAGTTGGAAAAGGGATAAGGCAAGGAGATGAAATTTCTCCAAAACTGTTTTCTGCGGTCCTGAAGTGTTCCAAAATTTAAAGTGGGATGAATTTTGAATTAAAATTAATGGCGATTATCTTTATCACTTACGATTCGCTGATATAATCCTGTTAGCTTCCAGTGCAGAAGGACCACAAACCAGAATGGAAGAACTGAGTAATGAGAGTTCGAGAATAGGCCTTAAAATGAATTTAAGTAAAACAAAAGTAATGTACAATCAACAAACTGCGAAGAAGGAAATTAAGATTCATGGAGAGACAATAGGCATAGTTGATGAGTATGTTTACCTAGGCCATCTCAAAACATCGAATGCTAAATTGACGGATGAAATAAATAGAAGATGTAAAATGGCGTGGAGCTCGTTTGGAAGACTACACTTTATTTTCAAAAGCAAACTACCAATGTGTCTGAAGCGTAAAGTTTATAATCAATGTGTCTTACGTGTGATGATGTACGGCTGTGAGGCTTGGACATTGAATGTGCAAACGACTCAAAGATTAAGAGTCACACAAAGAGCAATGGAGAGATGCATGCTAGGAATAACCAGGAGGGACAGGAAGACAAATGAATGGATTCGCGCACAAACAAAAGTAGAGCATGTAATCAAGACTACGAAGAAGATGAAGTGGAGATGGGTCGGTCACATAGCTAGACGAACACACGGAAAGTGGACGACAAATGTACTACATTGGATACGTAGAGAAAAGAAACGACCGAGACGACGTCCAAATGGAAGATGGGTAGATGAAATCAAGCGTTTTTCAGGAGCTACATGGATGAGGATAGCAGCAGACACATATGTGGAAAGACAAGAGGGAGGCCTTCATCCAGCAGTGGATAGAAAACGCTGAATATGATGATGTTGATATTCATATATTGTGCGTACTATGGGTTTCTTTGGAAACCGTGAAATACTCTTCTAACCTGTTATCACGTACTCTCACCACGCGTTCGGAAACCAATTTTCGTGAATTTGGTTGATTTAGTAATCCGTTCGGAAACTCGTTCTGGGTTAATTTCGTTTAAACACTAAACGTACTAGCTCTGCCAGTTAACCTCGTTAAAATTAACATTGCAACCTTCCGCGTGATAAATTAATTGCGTCTCGTATCGTGATTTCATTTCTTGCTTTTTCTAAATACCACAACCATGGTTGTTACTTCCGCACTGGAGAACGGTTTGGGTACAACTAACCTGCATAACATATTAATCCATTGGTTTATCTGAATCAATTCATTAATCTTTGTCATATTTAAAAGTTCTACAAGCTGTGCATGTGCAGCCCTATCAGTTTTGCGATGCACACTAGATAGCACCACAGGCAAGAAACAAATAAGATTGCAAAACTCATTACCTAGAGACTTCTTGCCTAAGAGTAAGAACAAAGTAAAATACAGCTTATAAAGATCAAGACAGTTACTTTGCGACTACGCATATCGTAATATTCAGTTCCAGTAAATCCAGAAAAAAAAAGGTTCTTGAAGAATATCCCATGGCCTTAGCCTTTTTAAGATCTGAGTACATTTAGTCATTGAATTATTCAACTTGCAAATTTGAATATGGATATTATTTGATATGCATATTGTTAAAATTACAGTATATTATAATTTTGAAGAACGGTTTCATGGTGCAACTTACAAATAAGTTACAGGACAAATTAGAAGAGTATTTTTTGGAGTTATTTTATATGATCAGATTATAATGTAAAAACGAGAAGGAACTTATTTAATACACAGGGTGACCGAGAAATCTCGGTATCCCTAAATCTGAGTATTAGAGAGCAATCTCAGTGTAATTTTAATTAATTTATTTAGTACATATCATATTATAGTTGAGTATACACACACGAACTGTGTATCCAGTGGATCTGAATGTGCTCCAACGTGCTGTTCACACGTATGCGTCTCCATGTCCTCCGTGAATTATCTTTCGAAAGGCTTCTTCCACACTTTCGCGCAATTCTTCACTTGCCGTGTACCGACGTTGAGAGACATGTATGTGACTTGATTATTCTACAAAATGAGTTGTCTGGTGCAAGGTCTGGGTTTCGTGCGGGCCATTTCAATGGGGTTGGAGATGTTGGAGAACCACGCCCAATCCAGCGGCCTTGAAATTGTTCATCAAGGAAATCACGCACCTGAAGAGCAAAATGGGCTGGAGCTCTGTTTTGCTGTGCCCACACACGACCCCAAGATTTCCGTCAAAGTTTTATGGTTCGAACAAGTATCGTGATGTCATTCCGGTCCATGTCATAACATGGGCGGGTTTCTTTACACCTCTTGCACATAACTAGGATTTTCCTTAAGCCAGAAGACCACATTCCTTCTACGTGTGAACTGCGATATATCGCACATTTATCTGAAAATACCATTAGCGAGCAAGACACAGCATTTGGAAAATGTGTCATCAAAGCACGACAGGCTGCAAGTCGTCAAAATGTTTATTCACAACCATCGGTCTAAGAGCTTTCTATGCGAATCCTTTTTAATGTGATCATGCATTCTTGATGACGAGCAGCACAAGTTTCCTCAGGAGTCTCTCTTACGTCCACTACGCGACCTATCTTTGAGTTTGACCATAGCCTCTTGACACATCCTGAAACAAGTAAACGTTTCTCCCAATCAAGCAGGATTACTTTACGAGGTAAGTCCTTGCCAAAGCGATCTCTAAACGCAGTCATTATTTGTATCATTGTTTGTCCTGTGTGTGGTCGTTCCGGCACTCACACACATACCACTAACCGTTCCTCAACTGTGTAACTGCGACTACTCACACCAGCCATGTCTTCACAACTGAAATGCTCCATGTGAAGCGATACCAGACAATTCTGTCTGTGATTATGAACGCAGTGTTACCAATACCACAACTAGAATCCACTTTACATTATTCTCTGAAACACTCAAACCTAGTGGTACGGGAACTTCTCGGCTAAACTTGAAACTGATGTGAGAACCCCCATAAAAGTAGGCAATTATTTATTAGATAATTTTGATCCAGTACATCTCGCTTTAGTGTTATAACTATGTTCCTCATTGTTTATGATAGAGATCTTATTAGCTTTCACATATGAAGAAGACAGGAAAAGAAGGGGAGGTGTCCATCCTTTTCTTTAAAGGAAAAAAAAGAGTTTGCACTCGTGAAACGTACTAAACAATGAGAACTAAACCCTAGAAAAGTGTCAATCCAAAACAGTAAATGATCCACAAATTACAGCGGTTTTTAGAATATTAAATACGAAAACTTCACAATTACTTTTGTTGGACTAAGCCCCCACACAAACACCTTCTTTTCCGGTACAATTCACGCTAAATTTCCAAACAAATAAACACAGAGAAATGGCAAACATATTTAAGTTCTAAAATAGAATTTTGCATGGTGAGTATGGATATACATTACTTAAAATACCATCTTCAAAAATATAATTATGAACTTACGATCACCTCCCCAAAAAGATAACATAACACCGTATTTCACTTAGAATATGAAAAGAGGAGTATGAACATTTATCATCAGCGATGTTGGTAGTTTTGATAATTCGCTGTATAGTATGTTTTGCTTAATTTATTTACTGGATATTCAATGCAAAATTTCTAATTGGTGTCACTATACTGGCTTTAATATTCTAAAAAAAATTGCAAATGACGTATACTAAATTGATTCGTTAAAAAATATTAAAGAGAGGTTTAGAGATATGGGTTTCGAAGGCGCCGAAATTTTATACAGCTTGATAATCGCGTGTAAGCATTATATTTGCATAAAATTAACCATCGTTAGGTATCAATGAAAATAGTTCCTTATTATATATCTCTACGTTGCCTTTCGTAATCTGTTTCCCTTCTTGGCAAGAGAGTTTTAAAAACTACAAATTAGTTAGTTAATACGATTGCTTATAATTTATTGTACAACAGTTCTTTGTTTTAAGGAACAGAATAGCGCTAATTGGAACTATTTTCTTGTGCAATAAATCCTACTTAGTTAGAGAAGTCATAGAAACGTTGAAAATTGTGGTAATGTAGTAGGTACTTCAGTCATGTACACTTCAGATATATGTTTATCATTAATATAGACAAAATTGTAATTAGCAGATTGAAACGTTCGCTATGCGCGTATAACCACATATAACGTAAAGTGTAGAGAAGCTACTTCTGCAAAGAACTTCTTGTATATTGATAAATAACGTTCTTATTTCGAAGTAAACCTTTCCAAGGAACTAACTTTGCTTCATATGTTGAAAATCAGTGTCAATATTTACAACCACATTCACGATTTTGATTTATTCGTTTGGTATGAATACGAGTTGATGTTTGTTCATCACCATGACAACGTTTTACTGCGTTCACAGACAACGAAAAAAAAAAGAACTTCATGAAAGTAACTTTTAACTTCAACATCATGCATTTCATGAACTTTGTTATGTGTTTCCGAACAATTCCCTTGTGTTTTGTCTCAGCATTGCCAGACTATATGCCGGCCGGGTGGTCGAGCGGTCTGCGGCGGTAGGCTATCGACTCAACGGTCCCGGGTTCGAGTCCCGGCTGGGGCATGGGTGTGGATTTTAACACTTAACAGCTAAAGGCAAATCGTGACGGGCCGAAGTCCAAAGTTACTAAACTGGCCCATATAAAAAAAAAAAAATAAAGTTTTTGCCAGACTATATGACTTTCGAATTTGTATTGAATTTGAGTGTACGTTTTAGTGTTCAATTAAAGAAATAGATGAATTTAAAAGGCATAACAAGATACACAAATTGTTGCAAAATTTTGGATTGACTGAAATAATGCGAATATCTGCATAAAGCTAATAATTTAAGTAATCGTAACGTTTTTTTTATACCGCTGTGTTATAAACAAAACATTCTTTTGTGGATAGTTAAGTGAAAAAAGGAGTTTTATTATTGCTCGATTTGTTTGACAAAAAGACTTAGAACTCTTAAATTGTAGCTGTTTCTGCATATTCTATAATGAAATGTCGAGAAACATTGATTAATTAATAAAAAGAAAAATCAGAAGTAATTATTTTTGACGTTGAGATACAACCTATAGTATTTTCCCTATAAGCCGACACTTCACCAGTGCGACACTGCGTAGATTCGTACATGAAGTATTCTTGATTCCCATAGAGGGAGACGTACGCATCACTGCTCGATTTGTCCGGGCTGGATGCCGGGGATTTTCCCTGGTGCGTGAAGATTTCATCCCCGGTTGTTGATTCCGAATATCATCCCAACCAGGAATAAAATCTTTGTATTTTTTACCAAGACAGGTAGTATGTTGAAACGTATTAGCAGTAACTAATTTTAGGACCCCCACCCTTCGTAATTTATAACAAATCGAACACTGGTACGCATTGTTAACACTCGGTATACTTTTAGGGTGACCATTCATCCCTGGTTTCCGGGAAGTTTCCCCGGCCATTTTTCTCCCCGGTTTGAAGAATAAATATCCTTCGAGAAATGTTATTGTTTCGTTCAGAAAGAAACATTCGAAACCAACTTCTGTCTATAACTACCAGATGTACTCTTTTTGGGGATTCTAGTTTTGAATTCTCTACTTTTTCGTTAAATCCTTGATATTTTATCTAAAATATTTATAAAAATGAAATATAAGTTATGTATCCCTTTAATTAACTTATATTGCAACAGCTGTACAAGTATATTCATATGAAAGCATTCTTGATCTTTCACAACTCACGCAGATTCTGGGGAAGCAGACGACAATTTTGTAAGAGGAAAACACGAATTAAAACGAAGCTCTCCGATTGCGTCTCGAGATATTTAATTTTATATGGCTCCTACGGAGCTCACTCGCCTTAAGCTTGTGGAATAATTATAGCTGTTTGTTGCACGTGTGTCCAGCAAAGCAGTCACTAACTCTATGGCTTACGGAATTCGCAAATTCATCGTCACAGTAACAAACGTTTGCTATTGGATTCTATCCTGGGCAAGATCATGTCAGTTTTCATCATTAACATCTACCTCTCGAAGACCCCTTCTAATATTGTCCTCCCAACAATATGCCTTCACGATAATAATACCACTCCAGTCCAATGCACTGAACAATACTATTTATGTGGTAAAAAGGATTTGAATATTTCGCATACGTTTTGCTATTATATACATGCTTTGCTGGTGATTTTTAATATTTTATCCAAAGAATCTAGAACAGTAACAAAGATTTAAGAAGATTTTCTCACATTATTTAGAGAAACTTTATGAAAGGAAAAGGAGAGTGTATGCGTACGAAAGAACATTCAAATGTATCGTCACATTTGCGCAAAAATTAAATAAACGTGATTCCTGACACCTAACGGGTAAACATGAAAAATACGATAGAAAACCCACTAGCTTAAGCCACCTCTAAATATCGGAACTTCCAGAAATTTCTTTCAGAACGGACAGGAATTCGTGGATGAGACTAAACCAGTCCTTCTCAATTAAATTTTTCAAAAGGGCCAGTTAAACAGATTTTACAGCTATACACAGAGAAGAATCCCTGTTTGACGTTAACAAAAAAAAAATAGTTCCAATAGGGCCTAAACAAAGTTGTATTTGCTTTAGATAAAAAATTTTGTTCACGAATTTGATTGACACCGGTGAAGAAAAAATATGATGGTACCGAGGAGACTTTTTTTACGGGTCGATTAGTTGACAGGCAGCTCGATACCATTAGCCCATTACCTACCAGTCCAGAACGCTTGTTGGATGAAGTTAAGTGGAGTTCTGCTTATAGAGCAAAACTTTAAGAATTTAAAATTTGCAATATCGTTAGCTCCAAAGAAATACAATAATACTGTACTATAAGGTCTACTTCACGTTAATTAACATTAATCAATAAAGAATGAAAGCGGTTTCTTCGTATGCTACGTCAATAACCAGGGTAATAAATACGTTCTAAAACTCAGAATTGGTTTTGTTTACTGTGTTTGTTCCATTACACAAACTAAATTTGTTTCAAACTCCTTTTCTATATTATTCATTCCTTTATACCAAGCACATGAAGTATTCAGAAATAAGCAAGATTTTTAACCACAACTAAATACTCCAGAATTGCTAATTGATGTTCTAAATTCTGTAATTGACAAGCAGTAATATTCCATTTTCTTATATTAGTATAAGTATTAAACTTTTAAACTTAGCATTTGTATAATTACAATGAAAAAGGCCAATAAAGAAGTGTGTGGTACCGTAGCGATATAGGTAGTGTATCAGAATACATACTTGTTTTTTAAAACTGCAATATCGTGGGTTCAAATCCCGCCTTGGGCATGGATGGTAGTGTGTGTGATTTTAACTAGATTTAGGAGAGAACAAGTTCCACAAAGTTAAAAAAAGGTATAGTAAATTGAACAAATAAAGTCCGCTTAGGATGAACCAAGTTGAATAAAAAAAAAACTACAAAATATCGGGACCTTCTCGGCGTTGATATATTTTTAGGTAGATTTCGAATAAAATATACCTATTGAGATCGGTACGATATGAAAGTGTATATATATTAACACGCTAGCAGCCATAATTTTGAAGATATTTGAACCAAATTTTTATATGCTGTTTCTAGGCTTAATAGCTCGGTTAAGTTCTTGGATCCAAAATGGCCGCCGAACCCATTGTTGTATAGAATACACAGCCTAAACCGCTGGGGCTATTGAAATCAAATTTGGCATAAAGGTACAACATCACTTTTTGATTATGAAAATGTTACCTAATGAGTTCAAAGACGCCATCTTGGATCCAAAATGGCCGCCCCAAAAACCCAATTTCCAAATCATTGAAGGTAGAGAAACGAAATTTTCAATGAAGGTGTATGACCAAGAGTAGGTTACAATAAATGGGGCAAATCTTCCCTTTGAGGGCGCAGCCAACCGTGGGAGGGTGAAGATGTACTCCGTGGTGGTGTAGTGCTGCAGGGAGATTTTGGTTAAGATAAAGGAGGCGCATCCTCTCAAAAGCACTGAAGTTGGGGGGCGAGCCCCGGCTCCCAGCGAAACTTCGAAATCTACCTCAGCCTGTAGGCCTACCGAAAGGGATTTTTTTTTCTTCAAATGTTTGCAATTTAATACGTTTTAATAAACTTTTGCTGAGATAAAACAATTGCTTGGATCCTATTCTTACAATTTTTTAGCAACAACGAACATTCTTTTTTTCTGTAAATGACGTAGGCGGGGGACCATATGACAATTACCATTAACAAATAATCATTGTTAAAAGAAAACAACGAGAAGAAAGACTGAACTATTTCAATAATGGTAAGCAATATCGACATTTAGCGAAACGACGGTACTGCTACCTATTGGACCTGAGAATATACATGCTCACAAAGCGCCTCACGTGGCCACGACTCGAACTACTAATAGTATACTCAGTACAATGAGAAATGTAGAAGAAAAACAGTCGATTCATTGAAAAATTTTTGATAATTTTTATTGGGCTTCTTACATGTGATTGTTTTGGTGGCGGACAAAGAGAAATCTCTATGGGGACCCGGCGTAGCCCGTGGGTCACCTGTTGAGAAGCCCTGAACTAGTGGATTTTCAACAAAGTTATAATTTACCCTATATTTCAACCTCATTTTAATATTACATATTCGTGTATGTATTTCATGCACGTGTGCAAAGATTTCGCATGTTTTTTTTGTTTTTTTTTAAATACAAGTCAATCACTATATATAAAAAAATATTATATCGTTTCATCATCTTATCATTTTCAATTTTTATTTTACTTGCTTTTCGACACAATTTTAGATGTCAAATGAACATCAATGAATAGCTTTAAATATTTATATCCCAAAGCGCTCTAAATTTGTAGTCTTTTCTTATTTGCAATTTGTGTTCTATTTTTTTTAAGAACTGAAGCAAAACGGCAAAGGAGAGGGTTTTTTGAAAGGTTTATATGTAGTGTGATACGGAATATCGATTCATATCCTGACCGTTCTCCTCGGAGCACGAGGAGGAGTGAAGGGTGTGGAGTGTGAAGCATCGTAAAAACACAGGATATATAGGATGCCTTGTAAAGCTATATAAAGTGGTTATAAAAAATGCATAGATTTTCTTGCTTTACAATTTCGGAGAAAATGAAGTTCGATACAAGGAAAGGCCAACGTAACTTTTAAATATTATCTATTTTTAGCTCCTGTTGGTGATGGCCAAACGAGTATTTACGTAACCTTTCTGATAACATTTTCACTCGTTTCAGAGTGTTATTTTTGAAAAGAGATATGGTGGTGAATAACGAGATTATGTTCTTATTTCAAAATACAGAAGTGACAAATATCTTCAAACTATTATAGATTTATCGACAATCATGTCGTAAATAACATATTTTTATTATCGTAAAGTGTAGATTAATACCTTTTTTTTACTTAAAACAAAAGAGGGTCCACTATTCTCCTTAAAGTTCATTTCGAAAAAATCGAATCGAGAAAGGAGTATCATCTGAAACATTGAGATATATATTTCTCTCTCTCTCTCTCTCTCTCTCTATTTCTCTCTGTCTATTTATCTATCTTCTTTTCCTTCTTTCTTTTCTTTTTGTGCTCGTTTCTCCAATCACCTGTATCACTCTGTACTAGAAGTGTTTGGAGTTTTGGGATATGAATTCCGGAATGTCAGATTTTCGAAACGTCGGAATTCCGAAATATCGGAACGTTGGCTTCACAGATTTCGACAGTCAGAATTACGGAATCTCGGAAGTGATAAATGTTAGAATTCCAAAATTTTGAAATTCCAGAAATTTGAAATTTGAAATTCCGGAATTGACTTCGCACTTCCGAACTACCCTACTTTGAACCTTTCGTTTTCTCTCCATTTTTGTCATTTGCGGTTTCTTCTTCTTTATTTCATTCTAATCCTGTCCTTTTTTTCTTTATATCTCTCTTTTTCTCTATTATTTTATAATTCTCTTTCCTCCTCTCTGTCTCTTTCTATTCTTCTTTGTTTCTTCTCTAAATCTAGCTCCTCTTTTTTCTTTCCATTCTCTATTTTTGTTTTACTCCTTAGTTCTTTCTCTAGATTCAAGTTTTCTCTGTTACTTCCTCTTTATTCTTTTTTATCTTTTCCATCCTCTCTTTATCCCTATTCTTTTCTCTTCCGTTCTTTATATGTATTTGTTTCTTCCTGTTCTTCTCCTCTTTATCGACATCTCTCCTGTCTCTTTCTCTGCACTGCTCTTTTTTCATTTTCTTTGCTTTTTATTTCTTATTGTCTTCATATTCCTGCTCTTCTTCCCTTCTTCATATTTATCTCTCAGTTCCTTGTAATCTCTCTCTTTTTTATTATATATATATATATATATATATATATATATATATATATATATATATATATATATGTATATATATATTCCCGGTGGGGGCTCAAAAATTTCGGTGTTAACCCAGCATCGTGAGGACAATTGGGGAGCTTCTGTGAATAAAAGACAGTGGCGATCACAGTGAGAGCTTCGGCTCTCCTCTTCCAACCCGTCTGGTCAGCGTGGGAGCAGTAGACCAACTCCTCCCTTCGGGGAGAGGCCTCATCCACTAGTGGATTGACTATGGCTGTGATATATATATATATATATATACGAACAGATGGAAGGTGGACGACAAATGTACTACAGTGGATTCCTAGAGAAAAGAAACGACCGAGACGACGTCCAAATGTAAGATGGGTTAATGAAATCAAGCGTTTTTCAGGAGCTACATGAATGAGGATAGCAGCAGACCGAGATATGTGGAAAGAAAAGGGGAGGCCTTCCAGTGTATAGAAAACAGCTGAATGGATATGTATGGATTCTCACAAAGCTTTTGACAATATCAGTGTTTTCTCCAGAACAGCTTTGATGAAAGTGTATTCAGTTTTGGAGTTTCATGAAATTGGATGAAATTGACTTTTATCAGTCATGGTAGGGCAGCTATTCAAATGCCAAGATTGCACCTCTATCTTAGACACTGGACGGCTCCTTTCCGGTTAAATGTCCATAAATAAATAGAATTTAAAGTGCAAATGAGATAGAAGTCGCTTCGAATTTTTGAGAAGTCGCTTCTAACTCACTTTCCATACAAGTTCAGTGTCATTACCTTGTGGAGATTTCAAACTCAGAAAACTCCATGTGTCATTTTTTATGAAGTGAGTGGACATACTATGCTGGCTGATATTGGATTAGAAACATATCAAAACCGTGTTATTTCTAGCAGGAAGGAATCTTTCCCCAGTTTTTCAGTAGGGATAGGTACCAGAGAGGCAGCAGCTATTTGCTGTTGGTAGAGGGTCCTTCCCTCTTCACAAAACTCGAAACAGATTGGAAAACTTTTTTCACGACTTTTGTGTAGGAAGGGATTTGCACACGGCTCCAAAGTTGGAATTAGTTTCTGCTCAGGTTTCTTCTTCTTCTTCTTTTATTAAAACAAAGACAGGGAAAGAAAGAGATCAAAATATGTGTTATTAACATTTTCTTATATACCGATCTCTCAAAAGATGAACTAATTTTGAAACTCGAAAAGGAATATTTTTTTTCTCTCTCTCTAACTTAGCCGTTACGATGTTCCAATACGATTCTTTCTAAATATCTTTACAATATAATTACATTTCCTTTCTAAATATCTCAGATAGAGTAAGATAACGTAATTTGGTGATATTTTTATATTAAATGATTTTTTTATATAAATAAAAAAAACATTTTTCTGTTAAATTATTTTTATATATTGAAATCATCGTTCTAGGCAATGTTTTCCACTAGTTTACTGAGATACAATAAACACACAGTAATTGAAAAAAACAATGAAAGCGACACTAAAAGGAAAGGTTATTTGGTGATAGTGGGTAGGTTATTTGGTGACATTATGAATTAAAAACCAGAACTTTCCCTAACCAAATGTATCACTCTGATTCATTAAACGTTATTTCACAACACTAATCACAGGTAAACATGGTTATGTCCTCGTTAATGTCCTGTACCTGACAATTTTCATGAAATTGTTGCATGCAAAAGTTGCACTGAATCCAGTTTGCACCCGTCTTGCTTTTGACATCTTGTGAATACGAAATTCTGCATTTCATACACATCCAGGGATCATTATGCTTGTCTGAAGAAGCGACGTTTACTTCCGAAAATCCTGAAGGAAATGGATGTTTTTTACAGTTTTAGTTAAGGCTCACAAGCTTAAATTCAACTGAAACATCATAAGGTCTATGCTAAAACATTGATGGAGTTTTAAAATTTTCTGTCCTTGAAATATATAACAGATCCTTGATCACAGAATGGCATACAGAAAATAAAAATTAAAGCACTTTCCATGGATTTAATTTAATACCTTTAAAAAACAATACAACGTTTCTATTAGATTTCTGACTATTGACTGATATTTGTTACAGAGCGCAGGACATGGCAAGGATAGTGGATTGAAAACAGATGGCTTCCCAGCTTCGAAAGGGAACGGACTTTTCGTTAGGTTCGCGAGAGTTACCACCAAATAACCTTTCCTTACACTGCAACTGTTAGAATCTAAAAGAATGTATTTCAAGATACCGTTGTCGTGTTTCATCACTAATTTTTTTTTTGTCACGGAACACTTTTTGGTTTTAGGAAATGTTTAGGAAGCACTCATAATTACAATCAACAACCATTACATTTTTATGAAAATTTAAGATAAATATTGTAATATTTATACCAATAATACCAATAATAGCGAAGACTCCGGTCCTGTAATAGCATCTGAGACACACAGACATTCTGTGTCAATTTTGGTGCAGATAGGACTAACGGAATGGATTGTTTAAAATTTATTTTAAAAATTGTTAAAAATAGGGACCCACTACAACAGTTAAGACGACTTTGATTTCATCTTGCCGAGATCATTCCAACGACACCTCAATTACTTTCGTACCATACCAGTTCCTGAGTTAAAAGTTGCAGATGGATAGGCAACGCGGGGATATAAAGTCTCTATGAAAGGCCCTAAAATAGTGTAAATTAATAGTAACAGTAGAATAATAAATCATGACTCATACTCCTCTAAATTGTTCGTCTCCACCGCTCTAACTACACTTTATGGCTGGGGACAGGCCTGAATTTTGTATCTGATTTTTATTCAGATAGGTTTCTTTAATATATAATTATAAGGGTAGCTAGTCATCAGGCTAAAATTAACTCATGTTTTACCGGTATAAACCAGAAAATGTTATATTGTAACGCCGCTAAAGTCTCTGTGATCATTACTGAACACTTACACATGCCTCGCATAAAATAGTGTATCGCGGAACGTAGTTTGAGAAACACTGCTCCAATAGATTGTACCGAAAGTTGCTTCTACAAAGAGGAAGAGAAAAGGAAGGTGAAAATTTAGAAAGACAGGAAAAAGGAGAGAAAGAAAATAAGTATGACGGGGACGGAGAGAGATGATAAACATTCAGTAACGAATAAAGAGAAAAGTATGCGAGAGATAGAATGAAGCGAGGAGAAGAGGGAGAGAGGAGGAATGACAGACAAGGAAAAGAAATAACAAAGAGAGGAAGAAAAGAGAAAAAATAGTAATGAGAGTAAAAGAGAGATAAGAGAATGGTAGAAAGAATAAGAAAAAGAAAAAGAGAGAAAAGAGAAAGACAGGACGAAGAGGAAGAAAAATGAAAGTGAAATACAGAAAGTATAAATTAAATGAATAAAATAGTATGAGAGAGAGAGAGAGGAAAAATAAAATACAAGAAAAGAGAGGAAGTAATGAAACATAAAGTAAAGAGAAAAGAGATTGAGGTAAAGAGGAAAGTGAAGAAAAGACAAAGGGGGAATAAGAAACATGAACGCAAAAGTGAAAACGTAAAGAGAAAAGAGAATGAAAACAGAAACAGAAAGAATGAAAACAAGAAAAATGAGACAGATACGAAGGAGAGAGAGAAAATAATGAAAATAAAAGAGAGAAAGTAGCATGATGAAAGGAAAGTGAACCAAATAGAAATACAGAAAGAAAAACAAGAAGAGAAGAGAAAGGAGAAAGAGAGGAACAAGAAGAGAGAAAAATAATGAAAGGAAAAGATAGAACAGAGAAAAAGTGGAAGAATGAGAAAGAATAAAGTGATGAAAAAGCAAGAATGAGAAAAAAGGAAAGAAAAGAGAAAGAATAAAACAGATTAAAGAGGGAAAAGAAAGAAACATAGAGAAGACATCAGAGAGACAGGAAGAAACAGTAAAGAAAGGAGAGAGGGTAAAGACGAAGGAGCAAGAAAGGAAGACAGTATTGTTCATTTGATTAAAGCCAACGCGTACCTAGCAAGACGTCCCCTTGAATTTAATCAAAGCTTATTGTTATTGCTTTATTGCTCTTTAGCCGAAGTCACCATAGTGACCTGTATTGTAAACAACACCCACTCTCATTATACACAGTCAAATGGAAAAGCTAATCCACCCATATTTGATGAAGATAGTTTATGTAAAGTGTAATCTGTTCAGTGATTCTTCAAAATAAGATGTTTTAACTAAGAAGTTCCGGTGTGTTTTCTTTAAACATCTAAAACTTCCACCCTAGTACTAATAACACAATCATTTTAATGCCTAGAGAGTAATTTAGCTGTAACAAAATTAATTCAATAGATTTAGGAAACTAATTTACAATAATAGCACATTTACTTCTGTTTCCAAAAGAGTATCATGCATGTTGGATCAAAGTATTTTGTTTTATTTTGTAGCTAAAAGACGATAGTTTTTACGCGTAGATAATCGGCATTTGTTATCTTCATGTTTGGAACGTTTTGTGAAGCTTTTACACATAAAATTAATATCAAAAATTAATTTTGTAAACCAATTCATTTTCGTTGGCATGTGTAAAGGTAGATACCTAAAACGTGTGTGTGTGCTCGCGAAAGAAGAATCAGTAAAATTACGTAATAATAAACTTAATATTTCTGAGAATATTGTGGTTAGGAGGCACCAAAAATGTTGCCGGCCGGGAAGCCAACGACTCGAAGGTCCCGGGTTCGAGATCCGGCAGGGGCATGGGTGTGGACTTTAATGACTAAAGGGTTAATCGTGACGGGCTGAAGTCCAAAGTTACTAGGCTGGTCCGTATAAAAATAAAGTTTACCAAAGATACGAAAAAATGTTGTCCATTTCCTAATTTCACTTTGTCTGTCTGTCCGTGGTGCAGGCTAGTACCCAATCAAAGTAGGTACAGAGAATCTGATTTCAGATTTGAACTCAAAGAGATCTCGATTTCTGCAGCCATTTTTAATTTAATGGCTAAAGCTGCCAGGTTCTTTAAATTTGGTACGTTTTGTCCATTTTAAGAATTCGCGATAATTTTAGTATAGACCTACGCACGTCGGTAGGTTGTCATTGTGCTGTCCTTAAGTTTTTGGTTTATTAATATAAATACACAGCTAGATTATGTCTATTGAATAATATGAACTCACCCACTCATGATTTAAATTGAATCGAACCGCCCTCTTCTTGTATTAAAAGGTTGCGGATTTTTGAAAGATGCTAAGAAGACAAACAAGTTCTGATGCAAGCTGGTTTCCCACTGTTTCACTAGATGAATGCTAGGAACGTACCTTAATTGAGAACCCTGGTCGGTTTGCTCCACATCCTTGCACTCGAAGGGTACTCGGCGGGGCACGACATTCCTGAGACATGAGACAGGCTTAGACCATAACTGCCACTCGTTAATAAATGAAAATGATACAAATGTGGATTACTCTAAATTAAAATCGGAATTCATTTGTAATTCCCAAGTAACCGGGTATAGTAAGAATAATAAAAAATGTAGGGTAGACCGGGGCTATTTGAGTCAAGGGGCTATTTGGGTCAAACTTAAGAAAAAATGCCACTGCGCATTTAATATGCTCACCAGTACGCTGAACCTTCCTTCAGTTGTGAGTACGTTGGCAAAGGGAAGGGTGTGTGTGTCTTTGATCTGCTGCTTTCTTATCAGTTGCTGTGAATTTGCGACTATTCTGAGCAAGGTGAATTGCAATACTTCATATTTTGCTCTGATATAAAATAGTGCCTGTATGATATAAGGTGCTGAACCTGTGTGAATGAATATATTTGTAAAATTATTACTGTACGCGTAAAACAGAACGTTCGCATGTTATAAACGCCATTTTTGGTGCTCTCCTCTGTCTAGTGTGAAAGTAGTACGTTCCTACGTAAGCATGTGCGAAACGGGGCTATTTGAGTCAGGTGTAAACTTATGTGAATTTATTTAATTTATGGATTTTAATTTTGTATTTATGGTTTAGACTATATGATGCATGTATGAAAAACAAAACATTTCATTTTCTTTTTAGATGGTACGGACATACAAATCAAAACATAAATACAAGTGAAATAATGAAGACATGGAGAAGGCCATCCAAAATGTGTAACAAAAGGTGATTTGAGTTTACGTGGAGCTTCACAGCTTTGCAATGTAAATTTGAAACTTTGCGAAGGAAAGTGCAGGTCGAGAGGTTGAGACTAACCTTGGGTGATAATGATGAAATAGTTCAAAGTGCAAAACCGAAAGCCACAGGACACCCCACAGTACTGACAGAAGTACAGGAGGAAGAGTTCGTGTTCCGAATTTTGACTCTCGCGGGAAAAAGACTAGGCTGCACCCCTGAAACGATTCGTAAAACTGTGCATCGATATGTAATAATAAATCAAATTCCGCATCCTTGGAAACACAAAGGATTAGCTGGTGAAGATTGTTTTTCAAGATTCATAAAAAAACATCCGAACTTATCATTACGAAAGTCTGAGGGACTCTCAAGAGCTCGTGCTGAGGAAATTAATAAGGAAACTGTGAGTGATTTTTTAACTGTTGAAATCTGTTACTTCGACGATTAGTGTCAACACAAAACCACAGCGTATATACAACGTGGATGAAACAGGGTTTTCTCTTAACAACAATCCAAACAAGGTCATTGCCAAGAAGGGAAAAAAGTGGTTGTTGCTGTCACTAGCGTCGAAAGAGGCGAGAATGTCATTATGATAGTCTCTTGCAACGCAGTTGGACAATACATCCCACCATTTGTTAGTTTTAAAGGTCAGCGTGTGAGAGAAGGATTCGTCAACAATCTACCACCGGCTTGTCATGTTTCCTTATTAGATAGTGGTTACGTCAATGAAAAGTTGAGGAGAAATGTTTATTAATGTTGTGTTTTTCACAAATTATATAGAAAACGGTATAATTTAAAAATATAAATGAACGCTAAGGTGATTAATGTAAACAATGTTGATACAACGAAAGACCGAAATAGCCCCCTGAGTGACCCAAATAGCCCCGTGATTATTACTAGTCTCGAATTCTGCCATTTTTATTTTAAATTCGTTTTCAGAATTTCAGTGACTTAACAGGTTCTTTATTCTTTAATATGTTGTACTATAATAATGTACGTAGATTATGACATAATTATTTCAACTTTAAAGTACGTCGGGTTATGGAAATTTTGACTTTTCTCTTACCATACTCAAATAGCGCCGGTCTACCCTATCTATCTCATATTAATTCTATAGTGGTTAACGTTACAGTCTAATAATCTTTTAAGCTAATAGTCCAAATTGTAAGTCCTAATAGACTGAATAGTCTAATAGCCTAGGTTCTGAGTTCGAAACTTTCGAAGATAAAATATTTTTTTCTCCTCAAAACCATAAAATCGGCGTGAAGACGAGATAAGCATATTTGCATGTAAAATTTTATAATACACACCAGTAACCAGAGGTCCTTATGTATTAATTTAAAATAAGAACATAACGTGGGGAAACCGTTGCTCAACTGAGGAATTCTGCCAGTATTTTCAGTTTAGATTATTGTAATTAGAATTTTGCAGGTATTCTATAGATTATTGGAGTAAAAATTTTGGGCTTGTGCTCGACAATTTCAAGGAGTGATACCCACACTTTGGGGGTGTGGTAGAATCCCTGTGTATTCCTCTACCTTATTTTGCTAAAAACACATAGGCAACCTAAAGTTCCAAACAAGTTACTCTTCTTTGTGAATGAAAATTAAGTTCTAGCAAAATTGTTTAATATCTTAATTTCTCTTTCCATTGCCAAGCGGCCGTGACTCAGTGGTATAGTGGCTTAGCATTCGGAAAGTCGTGGATCCAATCCCAGCTAACGACCATCCTGTCTTTTGTTTCTCGCAATCACACCAGGCAAATGACGATATGGTACCTTCAATGTAGGCCCTGGCCGACACCATCTCGCATCCTTCTATATCACGGCCTAAGCCGTAGATGCCTAAAGGCTATAAATAAAATTATAATTCTTTTACAAATGCTATTCTTCCAATTAACTAAATAAAGGATATAGAGAATAAAGATAGGTCGGCCGATTCAACATTTGACTTAACAAATTCAAATAATGTTAGACACTCTTGTAAAAATTAAGGAAATAATGGTACTCCCTAACGTTGCAAGACTTGAGGACACCACGAACCATTGTGAACTAAAAGAAAAGTCTGTAAAAAGGAATAATAATTGTAACTTGTAAGTTTTGTTTAGTTACTATAAAAGTTGATATGCTGATGTAGTTAATTTCTATTTTGTATTTTCCATTTACCAGTGGCATTTCCTAAAGTACCCCAGCTTACCCCTCCTTCCCCTAAGAGTTTAGAATTTAATTTCAGCATTAAATTCTTTGGTCGTTTCACAAATCAACCTGTATAGTATGACATGACAAAACGTTATACAGTTACAAAGAAAAGAAAGACATCAACCTAATAATTTGTAAAACGCGATCTTCTTTTAAATACTCAAAAAGATAAATGCATTCTAATATCTCTTTCTGAGAAGAAAATATTTGATATTTCAGTAATTGCAACATTTGTAATTTGTGAGTGAATTCTTGTAACAGAAAGCGTTATATGTCTATGCCAGAATTATTCAGATATAATATGTTTAACTGCGAAATATTGCTTTGCTGAACAAAGTGAAACGTTTTCAAACATCCGGAAAGTAATTCAATCCGTTTAGAGATTAATTTTTGCTCTATTCAGCGTTTATATTGATTCCTGTATAAGTGCTCTCCTTGTTGAAAAAAGAAAAAATAATAATTGTTGAAAATCAATACAGTAGTAGTACCCTGTGCTTGTTTCTTTTTTCTTTTTAAGAAAAGGAAGGCAGCAATGGAAAGTTACATGTATCTTGATAAATTGTACACAGCGCCAACTTTATTATTTTTGCTTGGCGTGGTTTCAAGAGTTACACACTTGGTTGAGTTGGCAGAAGAGAATTTTCTCCTTGTGGTTAAGATGGTAATGTCTGGAAAGAAAGAAGAGATTTTTTTTTTCTTCTTTCTTCAGCAAAAACCGCAGTAAAATTTTAGCGAGTCTTATTACACGAATGTTCCTGAATTGTTTTCTGGGCATTTACAGTGAAAGACTCCACTACAAAAGACGTTGTATGAAAATCGAATAATATAATTTATTTACGAAGTGTAATTGAACTGCCTCCATTGCTTGACCTTGTTTTGCGAGTTTCGTACATAGACGAGTCTGAAACCGCAGTTCGACGGCAGCATTCTTGCGCGTTCTGTTATAGTGACTAGAAACAATTCGCACGCATCGACGAAACGAATGAAGCCGTTGTGTAAAAGTAGCCGAAAAGAGGGTTGTCACTGATCTTTTCGTTAAGCTTGGGAAGACCTCTTCACATGTCTGTATCTCAGGATCTTGTCAGTGACTTCAACAGTTTCTTAGCACACTTTTAACTCGTGGTTTTCATCTGCTCTTCTGTGAGATTTCTCGGTACCCACCAAAGTACATCCAAATACACAACGCAGTTTTATTATCCCTATCACACTGTCTTAATTCCATTGGAATAAAAAAATAGGTAAAGCTAAAAAGGTGCGTAAAGCGAGCATTCACCCCAGTAACAAACACGTTGATTAAACGTTGATAAAACCGTTTAATGTCCGCCTTTTCAACGGTTGAATACGACGATTGAAATAACGTTAAATCAACGTTTTTTTGGTTGTATACAACCGTTGAAAAGGCGGACATTAAACGGTTTTATCAACGTTTAATCTATGTGTGTGCTACTGGGGCAGTTTTCTACCAGAAGTTCATTAGCCTTCGTAATCTTTGATGAGATCTTTGCGTTGAATGATCTTCGTTCGTCACTTACGTGTTTTCGTACTTGAAGTGTTTCCCCTACCGAAATACTGCAGTTCAGTATGCTCACCGTAACATTTCAAGATGTTCGTTACACCTTTCTTCAAGCTTATCGCAAAATTCAGTCACGTACTTTCGGCTTCTTTATCCTCCATGACGATACGTATGTGATGTTACCACTCCGTGACAGAGCGTTGATTACGACGATTCAGCTGCAGCTCGAGACACGTAAATGTATGAAGATTACAGTAGTGCTTTATTTTTTCGATCACCCTCGTATTTATTTATCTAACTTTCATTAAGGTTAGTGTAAAGCAACGATTTCTAAAGCTAGATGACAGCACTGCCTTCATATGTTTCTAATACTTTTTTCTTTGCACGAACATACAATGCTGCTCCTACAAATTCAAGCCTAGGAAGTTCATACATTTAGAGAAGAAAGTTCATTGCCATTTTAAGAGTTGTATCCGTGGCAATTTTTTTATTTTCCTTCTTGTTCATTGTTGAACGAGCTTCATTGTTATAGATTTCGATATTCACAACAGTAATCAAGCGATTTCAACAATGAACAACAACAACAACAAAAAACTTGGCACGGATGATTATGAAGATGATGATTATGAACTTTCTTGAAGATGATTATGAACTTTCTTTTGGGCCACGGTGACTCAGTTGGTAGAGCGCTCGCCTCTGGTGCTAGGGGTCGTCGGATCGATCCCTTCACATGCCATGTGGGCTTTGTTGTGGACAAACACCGTGTGCGTGAGTTTTCTCGGCGTACTCCTGTTTCCTCCCACTTTCTTCATTCCACCAATTAATCCCATCATCATCCATACGGACTGAGCCATAGTTGCCTAAAGGCCTTAAATTCAATGGACCTTTCTTTTCGGAAAGTTTGAACTCTATTGGCTTGAGTTTGTAGGGGCAGCATGGCATTACAAATGTACGGAGGTAGTGTTGCCATCTGTATTAGTGTTCCTTGGTTTACACCATCCTTAATCGGCTGTGCAGTTAAACAAACCTTCATTTATATTATAAAAGGATAATTTTCCACACATTTTGTGTACAATTTTTAGTTCTTTTCCTGCTAATTATAACGTATCAATTAGTTATTCTGCTAACCTGCAAAACAGTACATTAAAGTTGGCGGGCATAGGGAAAGATATCGAGTTGTTTTGATTATATCATAATTTTAACTAATTGAACCATGCAGTGAATAATAAAGTCGTCACTTTCCTTGCTATATGTTGAAGAACTGCTTGCAAGCTAAGTGACCCAGAGATTTTCAAGACATCATGATAATAAATTGTGTATAAGAAGCAATTAACAGTCGACTCTGAGTAAGTAAGTATACTAAAAGCATGCAAAATTTGCGTTCAGAACGACGTAATAAATTCGCGTTCCTTGTAATTTTATTTACATTTCGTGAGCATTCAACTAAATAGTTAATGTGTATAAGAAGTATAAAATTAACTTCTTTCTAACAAATAATTTCTTGGATATCCTGAGTTGACATCTTTAGGCTTAGGCCCGCAACGTCTGACTAGTGACGTCTTTCGGTGACCACAATTTTGGGAGCAGAGCCTTAGTTAAGATACCACTCTGACATTCGTCTGGTAACACTGAGGAAAATTGTGGAAAACTTCAGTTAGGATGGCCAAAAATGGGGTTCGAATACGCGAATTTCAAGTTCGCGACGGTACCGATTGTACCACGGAAGCTGGGAGTGCAATATTAGTGGAAGAGCAGTCGGCAGAGTGTTCACCTTGGGAGGATCCGGTTCGATTCCCGGTACCGATCATCGTGACTGAGTTTTTTTTCTGATTTCCCTTGGTCACACAAAGTAAATGCTGGGATTATACATTGAATAAAGTCATAGCCGATCCCCCTCCAAAATCCTTCCTAATGTCGTTATTATTTTTAATATCCAATCTTAAATGCTCGCAATTACGCTGTATCTAGAGGTTGTTAGATAAATAAATAGTGTATTACTTTTTCCATGTAGATAGATTTCAACTGAATGTATTTATGGCCTTTTGCTAACTATGGCTCAATCCCGATAGTGTGGGGGAAAGGATATTGGAAGGTAGTTGACCAGGCTCTAGTATGTAGGCACCATGCCGTCATTTGCTTCGTGCAACTGAGGAAAATCCCTGGAAGAAATCTCCGTCAGGATAGGCGGAAATCGTTCCCAGGACCTTCCGATTGCTAAGCCAACGTTTAACCAAATGAAGTACTGCCGCTCGGTAAGTAGATAACTAGGTAGGTAGGGAGAGACCGAGAGAGAGAGAGAGAGAGAGAGAGAGAGAGAGAGAGAGAGAGAGAGAGAAAGAGAGAAAGAGAGAAAGAGAAAGAGAGAGTTAAAATCAAGATATTTGAAGAATAAAGTAACACGATAAAAGGAAGAAAGCCTTCCTGAGACTTTGTAATACCCCTTGAGAACACACAGACAGGTTTCTTTACCTTCAGTAGTCTGTGTTTATATTAACCCTTCGAGTGCGTTTTTTCCAAGAGCCGTTCGATTTTATTTCCACATACGACAACTTCAGAGTGGCAGGAAAGTAAAGAAACTCTTCCCAAAGGCCTCAGTGTAATACTCTGCTGACTTCTTTGTTGTTTGCAGCCTCTACAATATATCAACCTTTGATTCCTTTAGGCAACCTTATGACTCTAGTCCCCAACCTCGGAAATGAATCCCACTCTCGGGTCCTGCATGTAATAAATAATTGATTACACCATGTGACGTAGCAGCCAGCCTTGTCTGCAGCAGTCGAACACCAATGCCAAATGCCATGGCAGGGAACCTCCAGGGAGGACGGCACCTGTGAATGACAGCTGCCTCATAGAAATGCAGCTGACATTTCTCAATCTCCATTGATGTTGTAGTCGAAGCTGGAATACATATAAAGCCATTATAAAAGAAAACGGATTCATGTCTCGAATGAAAACTTCGGGTTATGTGTCGAGACTTCTTCAATGAAAGACGTGGAAGGAGCTATATTATATAGCCTATAAGATGGAACCTGTAGAGTGGATCTAATCACACTGCAAAGGGAGTTGTCCAAGGACGAATAAGAAATATGAATGTTTTACGAATACACAATTTCTTCACACGAACAGACATATATTTTAAAATAATAATAATGTTACTAAATGTTCTAGGACAGGAGAAGTGGAATATTTTCAAAGCTTTCTTACTTATATGAGCTTTTTAATTTTTATTAATTTATATTGTTTATTAATTTCATTTCTTATTAATTTACTATGCATACTTTAAACATTTGTATTTACTGAGAAACACAATTTTAATTTACTTAAGATCATGTTTTCATGATTCATTAATTCAGTATTTCCCAAACAGATTCGGCCATAGAACACTTTTTTGCCTTTTAGGAAAATAGAGTAAAGGCGCTGAATATGAGACCGTCTCCTAATATGAGTCTCCGAGCTAACTGTGTAAGTATATGCTGCACTCTATTAACGACTGCAAAACTTCTAATATAGTAGGTTTGCCAGCTACTGCGTAGTTGCTGTGATTGTAAAGAGAAAGAAAAAACACTGGTAAAGAAGGAAGAAACTTCGATACTCTTTTGTATGTACAGGCAAATCACAATAACCTGTCTCATTGCGTCATTCGATAGCATCTCATGAATAAAGTAAATTTAAAACACGTAGAAAGATTATGTTTGGTGTGTATTATTTGTACTGAAAGCGAATTTGTTTTAGCTACAATGCTTACGAAAAATAAAATATTTTCCAGTCAACTTAAACGTTTAACATAATGTTTCCCCATCAGTAATATTAAACTTTAATGAGAAGTTTCTAACACACGAAGCATATAGTCAGATTTATGGTCAGCCAGAAACTACAAGGGGTCACTTACTGCCTCTTATTTACGCACACACTACAGTAGATGGGATTCTGTAAAAAGAAACTTTTAGTGAGGCTGCACGTATTCAGAATTACTGTCATATATGAAAGCTTAATGTTACTACACTACTTTCAATATTATAGTTTTTTTTGTGCTTATTAATTGTAGATCATTTTAACATTTCAAACACTCATCTCCCGTGCTCTCGTGGTAGAATTAGAAAAACACCCAGATTCAAGAACATACTATTTCTTACCGAAAAACCAAGGATATGCTGGTTTCAGCTTAATTATCCAGGCAAAATTAATCGAAAACTGTTGTCAAATTGATCCAGCTTAATTATCTTGGAACGGTCAATCCGTACCTAATTTACATCCATGGTCCACTTCTAGCATAATCAGCTACTGAACATGAAACTACCAGAAATTTCTACTTATTATAGCGACATCTTTGGGACGTGAATCCTGCATCAACTGAAATTATTGTTTATATTTAAAATACAAATAGTGATTTAAATTATAGCACATCAAAATATTTAATATATCTGGTGTAGTAAAAAGTAATCCATTATTTTGCCAATAGATGGCTTCAGTGATCTGTAGCTCGCGTTGTATAAGTCCGATAGGGTTCAACGAGATGGCGTTCAAACGATGAGATTGCGTACTACAAACACTGTTCAGATAGTTGTGATGAGTTGACTCAGTGTTGTGTGAGCGCGCGCCAAAATGGACACTAGCAAAGAGAAAATACGCTATATTTTACAGTTTCTCTTCGATAAAGGCGAAAACGCAAGCCAGGCGGCTGCAAATGTGAATAGTGTTTATGGTCCTGATACTGTAACAGCCAATCACGCGCAATTTTGGTTTCGTCGATTCCGTTCCGGTAGTTTTGACGTCAAAGATGTACCACGCACTGGAAGGCCAAGTGTCGAAAATGTCGATAAAATCATGGACATTGTCGCGTCCGACCGTCATGTAAGCACTGTTTCGATTGCCCAAGAGCTAAACATTGCACAAAAAACCGTGTGGAACCATTTGCATAAGGCTGGATACACAAAGAAGCTTGATGTATGGGTGCCAAACGAGTTAACGCAAAAAACCTCATGGACCGAATTTCCATCTGCGAATCGCTGCTGAATCGCAACAAAAGCGACCCATTTCTGAAGTGGTTGGTGACTGTTGATGAAAAGTGGATCACTTACGACAACGTCACGCGAAAAGGGTCGTGGTCGAAGCGCGGTGCGCCGGTGCAAACGGTGCCTAAGCCAGGATTGACGGCCAGGAAGGTTTTGCTGTGTATTTGGTGGGATTGGCAGGGAATTATCTACTATGAGCTGCTCCCCTAC
>JAGDQP010007169.1:46869-63804 GCA_022664845.1 Lepisma saccharinum
GTAGGGGAGCAGCTCATAGTAGATAATTCCCTGCCAATCCCACCAAACACACAGCAAAACCTTCCTGGCCGTCAATCCTTGCTTGGGTACCGTTTGCGCCGGCGCACCGCGCTTCGACCACGACCGTTTTCGCGTGACGTTGTCGTAAGTGATCCACTTTTCATCACCAGTCACCAACCGCTTCAGAAATGGGTCGCTTTTGTTGCGATTCAGCAGCGATTCGCAGATGGAAATTCGGTCCATGAGGTTTTTTTTTGCGTTAACTCCAGCCTTATGCAAATGGTTCCACACGGTTTTTTGTGAAATGTTTAGCTCTTGGGCAATCGAAACAGTGCTTACATGACGGTCGGACGCGATAATGTCCATGATTTTATCGACATTTTCGACACTTGGCCTTCCAGTGCGTGGTACATCTTTGACGTCAAAATTACCGGCACGGAATCGACGAAACCAAAATTGCGCGTGATTGGCTGTTACAGTATCAGGACCATAAACACTATTCACATTTGCAGCCGCCTGGCTTGCGTTTTCGCCTTTATCGAAGAAAAACTGTAAAATATAGCGTATTTTCTCTTTGCTAGTGTCCATTTTGACGCGCGCTCACACAACACTGAGTCAACTCATCACAACTATCTGAACAGTGTTTGTAGTACGCAATCTCATCGTTTGAACGCCATCTTGTCGAACCCGATCGGACGTATACAACGGGAGATACAGATCACTGAAGCCATCTATTGGCAAAATAATGGATTACTTTTTACTACACCAGATATATTCTCAGGGTCAGGGGTGAAAATAAAAAAATTATATCAACTCATGTTTTAGAGAAAAAAAACACATACGATCAACTTAGTTCATGTAAAATGATTATGAGAAGGCAAAAAGTTTTATTATTAAGTCTATGGTAATACAGTAATGAACTACAAAATAATGCGTAGTTCGTAAAGCAACGTAGAGCGTAGTTACACTCAAAAAATATATTTATAAATGTATAATTTTATACAAGTGATTCATTGCTTTCAGTTTAAAATTGTTTTGTTCCGAAAACCATTTTAATTTGTTATAGGGATAAGCTAACCACAAATATATTTGGAAAGGCGAAAGTTGGTTAATAAAATGCCCCAACTATTTTTTGCCGGATTTTCATACATTTCTTTATGTATAACTGAGAATATGACACCAACAATTCTTTTTACTATTGCATTGTTTTAAAGCACATTGTTGCTCTCTGAGAGCACAATGTCAATAATGGTAGGGTCCTGTAAACACAGTAAAAGAAATAAAATAGTTCGTGCCTAAATAACCCCACCTGTGGGACAGTTTTGACTACGTGGTTTTTTTGTTACCAATTGGGCTCTGTAAATTATAAAGTACTTTTTGTTAACATTAATTTATACAGTAGTATTATATTTACCTATTTCATTGCAGTTTTAACACACATTAAAACAATTTTTCTTGAAATAATTTTGCATAGCTTTTTCTTAGAACTAATTTCATTGCTATTCGAATAGCCCTATTAGTTCGATGAGGTAACTTGTTTGAATTAATCTTACTCATCTCTTCACAAACTTAATATGGATTTTTACAGTATCCAGTGCAGTTTTCGTCAACCCACTTTTCGCATCTGATGCATCGAATCCACTCAGGTGCACAGTAATGGTCCCAATTTCATTTCGGCGTCAATCTTTGTTATTTTCTGTCTTACGCTGTTCTTTTGTCTGTCTACTCTCTACTGAGGACGCTGTAAACTGCGTACAGCCGCAGTTCCCGATATATTACACAACGTTAGAGTCTGTAGTTAAATTTCCTGGCTACTATCATTTCTAAGTATCAGTTTAACGTCCGCAATACACAATGACAAACTTCTTTTTATGTTAACGAATTATTAAGGTATTTACTAAATATTTAGAAACCTTCTTTGAAATCCTCGCAAAACTAATACAGCTCAGCAGACTTTAGAAGAGTAGCCCTCATCATGGGGCCTACTTCAATGAAAGTTGCAACACAGTTTGTGAATACATATGCTGAACTATTTTTTTTTCTCTTTCTTCTAGATTCGGTATCATGGGTTGAAACCTTTTACTTTTCGAAGAAAAAAAAATAGTGTATTTAATTAACCTAAAATCTTTATAGTAGTACTGGTTATTATCATGCAAAGTCTGGTTAGGATTAAGTCAATAGATCTCATGTCATACGTAAATACAGTCTCATAAATATAAAAAAAATAGTTACTAATTTGGAAACTCAAATGTGATTGCCAAACGTTGGTAGCTATCGTCATATTTTTACATGCTTTTCTTTTAATTCCAATGGTTCCTTGTGTCCTCAAATCTTGCAACGTTAATTTAACTAATTTCCCGACGTCAAACAATGATGAAATTTTGCACAGCAACGTAAGTCGGGTGACAATACAATATTCCATTGTTACTTTCATATATTTCTACGTATTTATATATTTTAAAAGCATATTTTATATATATATATATATTTTAATATGAGCTTCTTTATCCTAAAATAAATAACAACTTGCATCGGTATTGCGTTTGACTGGTTGCACACTGGTTTAACACTTTACGATATGGGTGACAAACAATCAACCTGAGAAAAAGTATTCGAACACAGAAATAACTAAAAAAAACATTAAAAAACTGTTTAATTCCATACGTTTCTTAAACAATTCTTACTAAAAAGTAAAAAAAGTACTTTTTTATGCATAACTAAAAAGAAAAGCATGGGGCGCCCCAATTGAAGAATTAAAGTGACTGTATATGAAAGCGCGCCCATGCTTTTCTTTTAATTATGCATAACAATGGATTTTTACTTTTTAGTACGAATCGTTTAAGAAAAGTATGTTTAAAAAGTTTTTTTTAATTACATGTACATGTACAGAGACTTTATAAATGCTTGAATTAGCGCACCCCATGCTTTTTCTTTTTAGTCATGTATAAACAAAATTATTTGTTAAATTTTTAGTACAAATTGTTTAAGAAAATTATATATTTAAAAAGATTTTTTTAAGTATTTTTTTTCGAGTTATTTTGGTTTTCGGACACTTTGTCTCAAGCTAAGGTTTTGTGACTCAAATGCTAAAGTGTTCTCCAACCAGTCAAAACAGAACATCGTTGCAGGATAGTATTTATTTTAGGATAACGAAGTTATAACGAAGTCCATATAAAAAAATATATTAAAATGTGCTTTTAAAATATATAAATACGTAGCAATATATGAAAGTAACAATGGAGTATTGTATTGTCTGTCACCCGACTTACGACGCTGTGCAAAATTTCATCATTGTAAGACGTCAGAAAATGAGTTAAATTAACGTTGCAAGATTTGAGGACATCACGAACCATTGTGAACTAAAGAAAAGAATATAAAAACATACCGTGACATATAGTCGAATTATATAACTTTTTTTTAATTTTGTTAAAAAAATACATATCTATCGCAGTAGAACCAGTTTGTATTAGTGAAGTCGGTTGAAATAACTTAATTTTATTGTTATTTTGCTACCCTGACAAAAATATCTGCAGTAAAATATTTAGCTTTTAACAAAGTCGGTGAATAAAAAAAATCGCAATACCTGTGCATCTAAATTGCCACTAACACGGAACGTAAATACTGAAAAATAGATATTATAGTCTTAATCACACGAATAGATGATGCTCCCAACGCTAAAGATAAAACAGTTTCCAACTTGACTTCCGCTAATAGATCAAACATTCATTCATGCTTCCTTAATTGATGATGCATGTATGTGACACGGAACAAGAGTAGTGTATTATGATATGCGTACATTCACACATGCTTGTTCTCAACAATTTATGGCCTGTTGTAGCCATTCATCCTGCTTTCTAGTATAAAAGCCACTAGAGTAGACACCAATGTTGAAACATACAGTTGTTAGTTGACATTTATTTACAAGATTATACTATAGGATTTAAGTTTTTAGTCTTTGATAAAGCATCCTTTTTGCATCTGAAATGAGTTAATTTAAGTAGTTATCATATCTATTAGCGTTTGACTTTTGGTCATAAATTAACATTTTTTTTTGTGACTGTGTGGTATTGGTAACTTTGAAGCAAGTAGAAAATATACAGGGTGGTTGAAAAGCGTTGGTCATTTGAGGGTGTGTATTGCTCGATCTGTAACAAGGAAAAGTAAGTACGTTCCAAGAAATTCTAAAAGAAGCTAGGTATGTAAACCATTAGAAAGGAATCACAAATGACGTCACATCTCTATAAATAATAAAGTAAGAAGTAACTAAGCAAACCATAATCGAAGTAGTACCTAATCCGAGCAAAACTACAAGAGGTGCAAAATGTTCAGCCAAGCTTGTTAGCCCTAAAATGTGTTGAAATGAAGGATAAAGATGGTGGCGACCCTAAAATCCACCACGCCCACCACCACCAACGCCAAGGATCGAACATCACGAACCTCGCGCCAACTTACTTCCAGTGTTCCTCTTACATGCTGTAGCCAAGGAACTTGGCTCATCCATCTTCCATTTCACCACTTTTAGGGCTGACGATTTTGACTGACATATATATAGGTGAGCTCCTGCGTAACCTAGTCGGTAGTGCGCTCGACTTCAGTGCGAGCGGTCCCGGGTTCGATTCCCGGTGGGGACTCAAAAATTTCGGTGTTGACCCAGCATCGTGAGAACAATTGGGGAGCTGCTGTGAATAAAATACAGTGACGATCACAGTGAGAGCTTCGGCTCTCCTCTCCCAACACGTCTGATCAGCGTGGGAGCAGTAGACCAACTCCTCCCTTCGGGGAGAGGCCTCGTCCACTAGTGGATTTGAATATGGCTGTGATTTATTTATATATATAGGCCTACTTCCTTGGCTTCGCCCCCATAGAGGAGGTTTGCCCCATTTATTACAACCTACTCGTGATAGTACACCTTCATACTAAATTTCGTTGATCGTTCTACCACTGAGCAGCCTCGGCTCCCACAGTATACTAGAAAAAACCTCTTCCATAGTGAAATCACTGTTAACACAAACATATGTTATTTCACAGTAAATCCGAGCCGCAGTAGCTCTGTGGTAGAATTCTTGAGGTCGTTGGTTAAATGCCAGTGGCGGACCATCCTGACTGAGGTTTTTCTAGGGTTTCTCCTCAGTCACACCAGGATTATGAGGACCTCATGGTCTCTCACATCATCAAAATCGTTAGTTACATATTTCGCCGTGAGGCGGCTCTGTTGTACAATAGTCTCACTTTCACACCTCTTTCTTCAAGTAAACACTTTCTCAGAAATATTTCAAAATCACTTAAAGAAGAAAAAAAATACCAGAATAGTTTGGTGGGATAAAAGTGTAACGAAACCACAAAATGTTCGTTACACTGGGCTGTCAGTGAAATCACCGTAAAACAGCAACCGTGATTTGACCATATAAATGTTTTTACAGTAATTTTTCCATACATTTTTATGGTGAATTGACAGTTGTGTATACTGGTATATGATTGTCTGACATAACACGTTTGTTTATAATTTATTGAATATTTATTGTACCATTTAGTTCGACATTGCCTTGTTATTGTACTCAAGGAAAGTACTGTGCTTGCTTACAATCAATTAGGAAAGTATATAACGACGTACTGAAAATTAATTATTAACCGTGTTTGTGTACATTGTTTTCCAGAATTAATAGATCTTCTTTTGTATACATTGTTCACAACGTGTCCTATTAAACACGGCCATATTCATTTTTCTGCATAGCGAGAAAATATACTTCAATATACAGGGAGAAAAAAATAAGGAATTATATGTGGTATTTTTAGCTACAGTAGACTCACGATTATCCGAGTCCCGATCAACCGAGCCTCCGGGTGAACCGAGCCACTCATCGGAAGATAAAAAATAAAAATAAAGCTCTTTATAGCGGGACAATTACAGCGAGAAGCGATGTTTATTTGTTTGACGAGCCGTCTAGCCCAGCCATCTTCTACATATAGTTCGGAAATCTTCATGTCTCTACTTGCTTACAGGACTGTAATTTTGTTTACTTAATTTTTTTTTCTTACAATAAACCAATTTTGTACATTTTCACGTGTGTTTTTTTTTTCGTTATTTTTACGACAATAGCACTTAACCTCCGTAATATCCGAGTATTCCCGTATTCGAGGTGGTCTCGGTCCCAACCATCTCGGATAATCGCGAGTCTACTGTACTTCAGTTAACTAAAGCAATTAAGGCTTCTATCCTCAAGTTAACATTTTTATCGAAAGTGATTGTTAATACATTCTAACTTCTTGTCTGTAAGTTATCAGAGGTTTAGTACTCTTAATTTTTATATGAACTTTCAAGGGTTAGTTGGTTACTAAGCAACTAGAGAGTCATCTGATGAAACCCTTGCGAAGTTAGAGCTTCAGGTCTAACGCAGAAGCGACCTGAGTGCCTATCTAAATGGAAGGGGTTCTTTCAAACTTATTCTGATCTCTTGTTGTTCCCCAGTCAGGCTTGGCTAAGCCGGCTTCACTTTAGCAGTTGGCATGCACATTATACAGGATGTCTGTCTACAAAACGTCTGATCTTTATTACGGAATTACGAACTTATCTGGCGGAATCACTGCTTAAGAACTAGAATGTGCCAGACTCGTGTAAACACCAGGTTTTTAAATGGTTATGGAATCCCGCATTATCTTGCTACATACGACTACATATGACGTTACACAAATCGATTCAATCGATTCATGGCTGACAACATTAATAAATCACGCTATTACTAGACACGACATACAATGAGTCCAGAAGCAAAGGGATACAAATTACATTGATGAAACTTTAAAGAAAATAGTTCGAGATAATCTTTTATCTATAATACGAAATATATGTGAAACAAAACTGTCATTTTGTAAAAAGAAACATATGTCAATGTACAAAAAAATGACAATTTGTGTTACACATATTTCGGGTTATATGTAAACGATTACCTCAAACTTTTTGTTTAAATATTCGTCAAAAAAATGGTATCCCTTGGCTTATAGAGTCGAGCAGTGCCGAATCTAGAAATTTCCCTATAAGGGGGGGGGGGGTCGAAGTTAAATTTTGCTGCCCTTTCCATCGTTTTTAGCCAAACAACTCGACCGGCTGACGCATCACGTAGTGTACTTTCTCTGGAGCCTGTCGTGGCATCGCTATTACTAGCGTCGGATCATAATAGTTAATACGGTCGTAATTGTAATATGCCAAATTATATTTGTTTTCTTCACTGTTCCTGTCAAAAACATTCTTATATTATCATATCTATTATAATAACATTTAAATTTATTCTATGATAATAATATTCGATGACTTACTTCTTTTGATATATGACACAGTTTGTTTGATATTCTTATGGTGAACTTTCCATTGAGATCAAAATAAACTTTATTACAATTTCAAAGAGAATTACTAAGCTTTAGTTCTTTGGTAATGATGTTTATGGATTTGACTGAAGATTTATAATTTGTTTGCTGACGCATTGCTATTATAAGAGAGCTCGAAGAATATGTTTACCATCAGAGACATCTCCAGTTTCTCTTTTACAATAGAGTTAGTGAGCCGATCGGATCGTTTGTGTTTGTAGTCAGAGACAAACTATTCAATTCCACGTTTGAAGGTTTATTAATGATTCAGAATCTAATTTCAGAAGCGGAGCAGAATACAAAATGTGTTCAGTTGGTTTAAACAGGAGCGAAGCGTGGCATAAACAAGTAGGTAGATATATTATAAAGGGTCCGGCAGAGAAACCTGACGGTTTTTGAAATTATACTACAGGTTTATAATTTAATGCAAATCATTTCTTTTTACCTAAACAGAATTGATTTCCATTTATGAATTATAATGAAAAATTGGGTGAAAAATGTCTACGTTTAAAACATAACGTCTTCCAAATTACTACAACGACCAAATGACCTCTGAGTTTTATGGAAAAAGCATGGGCGTTAGAGAAGTTACGCTCTTTTCCAATCAAATGCATAAATGATGGCCACCATGCTTGAATAACCCTCTGTCAAAGTTTCAACTCGATATCTAGATTCTAGAGGTCAGGGCAGCTGTTTGAATCAGGTGCGACAAAAGCCAAATCAGAGTGTCCTGAAAGCATGTTATTAAAACTGTTCATTTTTTTCCTCCAAAATAATTGTGCGCCTTATTAAGAGGTAAATATGAGTGAATTAATCAGTGCAGAGTCTGGAGATGAAATACATTTTTCTAACAAGGAACACTACCCAAGTGTAAATCTCCGATTTTGATAAAATTTGGCAGGTAGATACTACACGTGAAATAAACGAATACGTGTTTTTTTATTTCTGCGGAAAAACTGTTTTAGGGGGTAAAAATGTGAAATGCAACGCCACGAGCGCAGAAAGAAGTTAACCGAAGTGAATGAAATTGTGCACAGGTATACTAGACATAAAATGAGGGAATATGTGTTTCGTATTTTCCTGGAAACAACGAATGAGTGGGACACAGACCCCTCCAAACATTTGATCACGAAATATCAAAAGTGCTAATACGTGTACGTCAAAAGTGCCGAAAGGACATGGAGAATTGCAACGAAACTGTGTGTAGGGACAATACGCACAACAGAAGCGAACACATGTTGTTTAGTTTGTGCGGAAAAACAGTGGGGCCTCCGAAAAAAGGTAAATATTATCGCAGGAAGGGGTGGACCGAAGCGAATGAAATTGTGCATAGATATTGTAGATGTAAAAGAAGGCAGTACGTGTTTCCCAAGTGTCCCCTCCGATTTGCTGCAAATTTGGCACAGCAACAGTAGACAGAAAATAAATCGACACGTGGTTCGTTTGTTTATGTGGAAAAACATTGTAAGGGAGTAAAAGCCCCGCCGCTTCCCGAAATATTACTATCAAATACGCTATTGGTAGGAATCGGCTAGTGTGAAAATAGTGAAAGTCTGCCAATGCATAGATGGCTCTAACGCGTTGCGCGTGGTGCAAAATCTCATTGTGTTTCGACTGTTATTCCAAAGACGTCCTTTTCTGTGAGACAATTGAACCTTAATCAGCTAGTGACTTGTACAATATTTTTTACATGCCTATACCTGTGTACATACTCATAAATGTGTCAGAGCGGAGATATGTAGCAATCTATATATCTCTTTCTGTGAATACAATCTCTATCACGACGTTTTCTTTACTTTCTAGTCAGTCTCTACTTCGAGTACAGCCGAGAACACAAAGAAACACGTATTTCCTACTTTCAACCCATCTATGCATTGGCAGAATTGTGGTCATTTTGAAGACGTCATTTTTAGAATCTAGAGTTTCTTCATCCATTTTTTTTCACTTTAATTCATAAATGCCATTTAATTCCCTGTAAGCAAATAATAATGATAAATTTGGTTTTGTATCAAATTAAAACCATGTAATATGATTTCAGAAACATTCAAATTTCTCTGCCGGACCCTTTAAAATGAAAAATAAATAAAATCAAAAGTAAAAGAAATTTTTTCTGAATTGCTCATTCATTAGCGGTGATATGTTATTCCTGAAAATAAAAGCATAATATCGAAAAATAAAACTAGTAAATATATTTGAAGGAAGGATGTACTCGCTTACCTCAGTGAACTTCCTGTAGGTAAGTTCCAAGCACCCAGACCCTCTAGGGGAAGAGTTACGTCACTGACTTCGAAAAACGCTGAGGACTTTACTAACTACAGTTTAAGTAACTTCGGCTCCGAACCACTTCGTTTAACAATTTATCTCGGGGCCCGCGCACCGAAAGTGAGCGCGCTAACCCCTTGGTCATCACTGGTCAAGATTATATTTTTACTGACTAAATTAATATTCAAAATGTCTCAACTACACAAAAGATATGTCCTAGATTTAGTTACGAGGAATTTAAATGTAATACACAGGAGTGACTCATAAGAATCCGCTTTCCACCCACAAATAGCAAGTAGGGAGATTTTGTTAACAAACTATTCCATCCTTTACATTTCTTTAAAAATAATACTTTCTCTTTATCATTATACATCGTCTGTGACAACACAGCACTAAAAATGTCTACAGGAATAAATATTATTAAAATATTGTAACTTCTAATGAACTGTGTGCTGTGAGCCAGCTGGGCAATGAACAAATCAGGTATGCGCAGTACGAGAAGAGACTTGTCTACTTGTAAATTATGTGTCAAAAAAGAATTATATAAGTAGCCCTTTAAAATCCTTGAGTGGAACCACATTACATACAATCACAAGTGATTCCCAAGTTAGTTTGAGAAACGTCTCTTCTCGATCTTCTTTTAGTCAAAAAAGTCAGCCATTTTGTATTCAACATTTTTAATTGTTTCTTATATTATTTTTTTTATCATACCCTGTGTGTTACTAAAAGGAACAAATGCTTGATCATTTTGTTAGCCCAGGATATAAAGAAAAAAAAAGGGAAAATGTCGGGAATAATTAGGAAAAGCTGAATTTTGGCCAGTTGTTACATCACCACTAGAGATGCATTTTCCTAAAACTCCCAGCTCCTCCCCCATGTGCTTCCGCCAATCCGCCCGAACTACAAATTTACATACTTTCAGGAATTGTATTATATCTCCGTAACCAATGGACACAACGACATGATTATTTTTTTGTTATAATTCTTAGATTACAGGCTACAAAAATGTTTATCATGCAATTTGCACTATTGCTAGTAGTTTTGCCGTAATTTAGATCTAAAACGCAAAATATCGATATTTTGCTTTCAATATTTACACTTTTTACGGTGTAGCTCGTTTTAAACTAACAATATCGAAAACCTGTGCGAAATAAAAGTTGTTGCCTGTTTCATAAGCTTTAAAATGACGTATATATCAATATGGTTGAACAATTACTGTATTAGCTATTGAGGTAGCGCGCGAACACTGTTTTTCTTTCTATGTGTGCCCTATCAACATTAGGCAGTTGTGAGCTGTCGATGATTATGATAACTTGCCTTTGCTGTGTAGTAACAAGTAAAATAGGTGATGAATTGGTAGTGTATTTTGGCGGTCTTTTCATGTGATATATCACGTACCTAGATAGCACGCCAGTTTGCAACAAGGTTGTTAGTCACTTGCGTCGAGCTTGTTAAGCTTGATATTGTGTTGAACTTAATAGCTATTTCTTTGCTTAGGAAAAGAAAATAAAACCTCATACAGAATTTTTATAATAAGGTTAGTCATATTTCTATTAGTTGGAAGTTAAATTTAGTTGATAATTTTAGTTTTTAGTATAACTTACCTTTGATGATGCCGTATTGTCATTTGAATGCTGTAAGTTATATTTATTAATTGCTAACAAAGCGTAGGAATCGATTATCGTTGTAAAGAAACTGTCAAAATTCTGTGAAAATTTACGTAGTGGTATAAATGCATTAAATTTAACATTGCTAAAAAGATGTTCTTCAAAGCATCTAAAATTTGCAACTAATATGTAATTTCCAAATAACAGAAATATGACTAACCTGATCGAAATAAATTCTATAAGATTCTATCTTCTCTTACTGAGTACATGAATAGTTTACAATTAAAGTACCTACTTACTTTTTTTTTTCACTACCCACGTAGCAATTTTAACGTGACTCAACCTTGTTGCAAGCTGGCATGCTATCTGGGTACGTGATATATCACATGTAAAGACTGTCAAAATACACTACCAATTCATCACCTATTTTACTTGCCACTACACAGCAAAGGCATATTGTCATAATCATCGACAGCACACAACTGCCTAACGTGGATAGGGCACACATAGAAGGAAAAGCAGTGTTCGCGTTCTGTTGCGCGTCATTGCTACCTCAGTAGATAACACAGTAATTGTTCAACCATATTGATATATACACCATTTTAAAGCTTATGAAACAGGCAACAACTTTTATTTCGAACATCGTTTTTGAAATTGGGAGTTTAAACGAGCTACACCGTAAAAAGTGTGAATATTGAAAGCAAAATATCGATATTTTGCGCTTTAGATCAAAATTACGGCAAAACTACTAGGAATAGTGCAAATTGCATGATAAACATTTTTGTAGCCTGTCATCTAAGAATTGTAACAAAGAAAGAATCATGTCATTATGTCTATTGGTTACGGAGATACAATACAATTTCTGAAAGTATGTAGATTTGTAGTTTCTGGGGATTGGGAGGGAAGCACATGGGGAGGGGCGGAGAATTTTAGGAAAATGCATCTCTCGTAGTGATGTAATAACTGACCAAAATTCAACTTTCCTCTAATTATTTCCGACATCAAACCTTTGTTTCCTGGCCTACGTGATAAAAGTCAAAGCAAATAAAAGCTTATTGGCAGTAAATATAAATGTATTTAAACAAATTTAGCACAGATTGGGATAGACACTATCTATCCTATCTATCCTGAGAATTCGCCACTGTTTAAGAAATAGGATATAAGGGATATGAACCAGATTCTATCTACGCATGGGCTACTAAGACTACTTATTGGTACGCTCTTCTGCAAAAAAAAAAAAAAAAAAAAAAGTGTTCTAAAATTGCATATAACCTGTAGCAAACATTTACAGAAATGTGTGCTTTTAAAGTGTAAAACAAATATTATCTTTAATGTTATGAAGCAGACACAGTTCTAAAAAGACTTAAAAATTGAAATGAAAATCTGGAAAACAGCTGTGAGATACATTTGGGTACACAAACTTCTCCAACCATACTTGACCACTAGAAATGAGACTGGATCAAATTGAACCAATTAGAAGGACAAGAAATATTGTTTGCAAAGGCCTTTTGTGTTAGTTATTCTGTATCCATGTCCATTAACAGGCTCAAGATATTATCTCAGAAAACAGATGACAAAATGTCTGAGTGTACAATTCTCACCTTAGAGACCACCATATCGATCCTATAATTCTGTCTTATTATCGCCTTTACAAAAGCTTAGCAACACGACTGCTCCTTTGTCTGCGGATCTCCCAGCAAAGCTCCAGAGACTGAAGAAGTTAACAATAAATGAGCCCGTATTTGTCACGCAGAAGTCCATACGTTCCACCGTTGTTCTCCTTTTACGCCAGTAAGTAGAGAAAATAAAGACGAAAGTTCTGCAGTCTTGCAAGAGGCGAGTTATGAATCACCCACGCCAACTTCTCTCTGTAGTTCAGCAGATCTATTGTTCCTCTGAAACTCCAAGAACACTTCAGAAAGCTTTTGACAAATGTTAAGCAAACGTGACACCAGGTGTGGTTCTCTGACGTTCCTTCTCATATTTCACTGACTGAGCTGTGTTAAGTTTATCTAATATTCAAGATTAATTCCTCCACGCCAAATTGTAAGTCAGTTAAGTTTATGAGGCGTTCGTTACCTTTGGTATCAAGCAGAACCGGGACCAGAGCAGTCACAGCTCTTCCCCCCTCCCCCCACTTTATCTTTACTGATTATATGTTATTGTTGAATTAGATTCACCATATTTTATTTTTGACAAGAAAGATGTCGGAAGAAAATCTCAATTTCCACTATTTTTCTTGTTGGTATTTCATTGACGTTATGCTAGGTTCACACCAAAGAGCTACCTGAGGTGAAGTACATATTTTTTGCCTAATCGTGCTTTATTTCCGTATATATTTAAATGGTCTTACAGACAAATCAGAGTGAAGCGGAGCAAAGAGGCAAGACCAAATAAGCTTCCAACAAAAAGGGAGGGCAAGAGAGTTCATTGTGCATGATTAGAACATTGGATTTTTGTGTGCGATAAACTGTAACGCACAGCTTTTGGCAATCCTGGCTGGAGTCGCCAAAAAATGTAACGCCCCCAACCTATGATCCCAAACGAGGATCACACAGACAAATAGGGTCGCCAGAAGCCTAGAGTACCCACGCAACGCATCTAACCTAACCTCTAGCTCCAAACATTTTCTACACCCCAGACGAGCGGCGCAGAAATGCCTTCCAGATTTAAGAATATCTGGGAAAGAGGATTCCAGATCCTTGTGATCACTGTAAAAAAATTAATTTAGATCGAGGGAGGAAATACCGGTAAGGCGACACCTCCAATCGTTTAATTAGATCGTCAGTTCATATTCCGAAGCACCAGCTGGTTCAGATTAGCGACAAATTAAGAAAGAAAAACGCAAATCTTTACTTGGGAAATAATCTCAAACGATGATACGCATAACGACTCATATGTGACTCATACGGTGTCTTTACTCACTTCGAAGTCTACAGGGCGGCAAAAGACCATGTCTTACCTTTACCTTAATAGGGCCCACACCTGTAGTCTGGAATCGCGATTCCTGAAATAAAGACGAACGAACACAAACGAATGACGGTCGCAACTCAATCCAAACGTAGTGTCATAACGCACAAATGCAAATAATATTTATTTACACAAATCACGTGTTGGAGTCGCTTCATATGTCAATGAAGAAATAACAAGAAATTCAATATATAGTTCCTTTCCCAAGGTATCTCATCTCAGCTGGCGAAAGAATCCTACCACTGGTCTACGGAGTTATGAACCGATCTAATCTAATTAAAATCACATCACTTAATACAATAGGTTTACCGAAACACAGAAATAATTTAGTATCAATTGCTGTCAACTTCACGTAACGATCTGTAGTTAAATTCCAACGAATATCAAGTCAAACATTAAATAACTCACTCCACATTATAAATACTACTAAACACTGTATGAGGATTATCAACTAATGCCTTAGATTGTGCCTTGTTTACTGAGAGGTTTCTAAACTACGTTCACTGAACATAAACACAAGATTGTTCGAAGAAATATAAAAAATTCAGAATTTCAATTTATTACTTTGAATTTACATATTGCACGTTTTCGGCTATGATAATTTCATACGATTCTGAACAGAATTACTGTTGAGTTGAAGGAACAAACAAATTTGAATCGCTGGTATACATTGTATTAATTAAGCAGAACTGAAAGTTGCGTAGTCACATATAAATGTCCATAATTTCTATAATAATTAATAAATTTCGTTGACATTTTCACAAATTATTCCCAAAACATTGTTATATAATTTAGAAAAGTTTTGTCACAGAATTACTTACACGAAAGAAGTTCTAGTCCAAAATACTTCGTAAAGAAAGAATCAATTTGTCACTATTAATTGTGTGACGTCATTACATATGATTACTACCTTATACAAAAGACGTTCTGAATAAATCTTGAAAATGCAAAATAATATTATAAAATATGACTTTTTCATCGGAGAATAGTGGCTGGAGTTGAAACCAAGATTATCGAACCATGTCAAATAATATAAAATTTACTATTAACATCGAAACGGTACGCAAAGATAGTCGAACAGACATGTTGCTAATTTGATTTAATAATGAAAATATGCGGTAGCTGCCAAACATGGCTAACCGGGAATTTCGAATAGATTTGGAAAACTGTAGACGAGAAATTGGCATATGATTATTAAAATCTAACGAACCGATACTTGTAATGTAAGAATTCGGTTAATGGCGGCCCCATACTGAAATTTAGAACGTATTGTACATTTTGATAAATAATCTCAAAACAAAATATTGAATTTAATACGGTGAAAATTTCGAAATAATAATGTCGCTGAAAAGTCCTGGTAGCTCTTATATCGGTTCTAATCTTCTTAATACGATTTAATATAATTTTCCGGAACGGATGAAATCAATCGAAATATTATCAAAATATTTACTAAATTTGGTGTTTATATCTACCTCTCGCAGACAGGGCTTAGGAAGTACAGATGACGGAAAGCCCATACGTCCACTCGTCTCGTCATTAAAATTGGAACTGAACTAACATGGCGTGGGAGAGCAGTTCTCCCAGCAAACGGAGAAGAAGGTTGATTCACACCAATCAGCAAAAAACAAGTCACGGAGCATTTCATTTCATTTATTCTTATTTGAATGGCAGAGTTCTTCCTTAACCTTTTCTTCCACTCAACCATTTAAACATTCTAAATCAAATTTATATTATATAAATATTAAACACTACAAAATGTATTATTAAACACTACAAAACAAACAAAAAATGGACATTAAAATTCATACTATATCAACTACAATTAAAAGTGAAGAAATATATAATATTACGATCATAATGTGATTACTGAAAGAGAGAAAAATACTAACTAGAGAGTAAATAATAATAATAATAATATATAATATAGTTTCGTGTTGATCTGTACACTCGTGTGTCTAGTGAGTCAGAGGAAATTGTGACTGCGATGAAAAGCAATTAAGTATTCGTCTAAATGTTAATAGAGAACCTGAGTCCCTGCTGTGTGCAGGGATTTCGTTCCAAGCTCTAGTAGTATACACAGTGAAAGATTTTGAGTAGTACCATTGAGTAAATATCTCCTAGAGAGATCTTTTCTTTGTTCGACGGCGTAACGCGTTCTGAAGGCTTCAAACCCCTTGTTCAAATACTTCGGGTGTAAAGACGTTCAGATGTCGCCACTGCGCCCCGAAACAAAAATGCAGACGTTAAGTTCCTGTTTGCTGTATTGGCAACGCTGTTTGCTACACGTGTTGAAAAAATGGCATGCCTAGCATCGACATACAACATCTGGTAAACAAACCTCCCCACACCCCAAGGAAAAGCAGAAGTACACGAAAAAAAATAATAACCGACTCCCCTCCCCTGTACCTTCATTCAGAAGCCTTTTCAGCAAATCCGAGCACCCACCGACCGTGATGAAGTGAGGTCCTTGGATGCGCTTAGATCCATTCATAAATTATCGTCCGTTCAAGACGGAATTGGTGCATTGAGGAAGTTTAAGAATTTCCATTTTTTTTAATTTTATTGTTTTTATATTCCCTTTGGTCTAAGAAGATAACCTTATTTTCATTTCCTCCTTGTTCACTGTGTTTTAAAATACCGCGAATAAAATAATCATCACCGATCTTCAACGTCGAACACAGCAAAATACATTTATCAAATCTGATATTCAAGCCCGTATATGACCGCGAATCGAAAA
>JAGDQP010007170.1:0-37297 GCA_022664845.1 Lepisma saccharinum
TAAGTATAATTGTTCTTGTTTTAATTGTTGCATTTTGAGATTCATGATTGTGAGTTGCAGGCGTAGACGCAACTACCGTTTTGTTAATGACGTCAACACTTGCTTTGCATCCTTCGTTGCATTTTTAGTGTATCGTTTAACCATGCTTATAATTCATCCGTTATAAATAATTTTCGTGACAAAGTAATTTCTCACAAATGACACGTTATTTTAGAACAAACTGGGCACACTCTCCCAAACGGCACGAATAAACCGAACCGCCGTACATCAGTGGTAGAGCTTTGGTGTAACATTCGTGAAGTCATGGGTTCGATCCGATCGTCCGACCATCCTGACATGTTTTTCCACGGACTTTTCCTCAGTCATACCAGGCAAATCCCGGGATGGCACCTTCAAAATGGCCCTGGCCGACACCTTCCCGAACGCTTTCGCCTTCCCATTCCCGGCTTGAGCCTTAGATGCCTAGAGGCCATAAACAAAAAGAGTGTAAATAAAATGCAGAAAAAAAAAATGAAATCCAAACAAGTGATATAGTTCCTGTGACCATGGGTAAAATTCCGCTTCGTTTTAGAGATACAGTGTTTCCAACTTGGAGCCCAATATCGACACCTGGGTCATTCTCCACGAATGGGGCATTTTGTGAAACTGCACGTTTTTTCTCACAAAAGATAAGACCAAAATTACTTTCTTTTCTTCTATGGGTTTCTTAAAACATTTCTTTTAACTGGATCATTTTGTATCCATTTTCATAGTTTAATAATTATTTAGTCCCAAATATGCTTAATATCAACTCCATGGAATGAAACTTACCTTCATTTTCATATTTGAGATATGTTTTCAGTATCATTTTTAGTTTTCCAGTTAATTTTCAACAATTATCCTTCAGAATAATTTAGTGCGAAACATGAATCGTAATTAAATCGAAAATAAACCTATTAGTATGATAATTACATTTAATGAAACACATGAAACCCGTTATTTCATCACCTCCGTGGACTGACAAAGAACGTGTAATAAAAGTGTGAAGCTGGCAACACTGTACAGCATTTTTGCATCGGTTAGACAGGATGCATCCAGCTTAGTCTTGTTTCAGTCGAACTACAAGGAAGATGCTTCTACAGTTGACTTACTGTGGAATAGAAAGTTAAAATCAAGAGTGTCTCACTTATTAATCGTCAACTCCATGGAACTCATAATTATATAATTTTACTTTAATTTCGGTTTCCTATAATCATGAGGAGAAGCCAAACACTGAACACTTCATTCATGCTTCATTGTAGAATTCCATTTTCAGTGTAAAGAACATAGCAACGAAAAAAGTATAAACATCAACTCCGTGGAAATTAGTCTATATTTTGAAAATGAAATAAATAAATAATGCAGTATTAATCTCTAAGTACCTTCAATTTGTACCCAAAATACTTCCAAAATTTCCACAATCTAACATCTTTACAATTTAAATTGTTGTATTTTTTTCACCATCCAGAAAGCCCCGTTTCTAACAATATTGTGTATATTGTGTAAAAATACGATCTCACCGGGTTGTCAGTGTTGCCAACCTGGTAAAATGTTTAATTTTTTAAATACCTTTACACCGTGTTATTGTGTATTTGGTACCGTCTAGTGATGATAAGCAACACGCGTAAACCACGCACCACAGTATTGCAAACTATGAATAGGACTGAAATGTTTCCGTAATCTAATGAAAACTACGTATTTTCTTAGAATGTTTCATCCATAGTTAGCAACACTGCGGTGTGTACTTTACGTATTGTTTATCATCACCTTGTAAATTTTTGTCTTGCATTTCAGTTGTGCTCTCGTACCTGATGCTTTCATTTGTTTGCTAGCAAGATTTCAATTTAATTAAAGATCAGTCAGCGTTCACCGAATTCAGTCATTTCACTTTCCTTCTTGTGAGCAATATTGATAACATAATAGACCTCACAATAGATAGACATAGCACGCTTCCCCATTTCTGGCTGCGTTAAAACTAATGGACTTTTGTTCAGAGCACGTGATTTTGAATCCATCCGCTAGGTAGCTCTGCTATAGACGTCATATTCTACTATGAGGTCTATGGCAGAGCTACCTAGCGGATGGATTCAAAATCGCATGCTCTGAACAAAACCCCATTAGTTTTAGAGCAGCCAGAAATGGGGAAGCGTGCTAACTCTATCTGTTATGGCGTCTATGATAACATTTCTGTAAACAAGAACTATGTTTCATTTTCCATTCGTTATTTGCTTTAACTTGATCAAAAACTCTATTAGGTATAGCATGATGCAAAATCCCTTCCACAGAAGGAAAAATTTCCCTTTATTTGCAAATTTTGTTATAAGCCTAAACGGAAATTCCCGTTTCGCCTTACATCAGAATTACTTACCTTAACTTGATGAGATTGCCAGGAGAAATTAAAACCAACATAATGAAAAAACAGACACGAGATGACTCCCTGTTTTAGTGACTTTCAGATATGAATAGGAACAAGTTAGAGCTGTAATTCTACCAACAATCCCGAAGGTGCCGGTCCCTGGATAGCATTTTAGGCACGCAAGCAATATTCTTTATAAAATAGATTGGCAACACTAAAACTGCAGTGCCTAGATGCGGGAAAAGCCGTATTATTTTTATATTGTGTCGAATAGTGTTTATGTCAAATTTCGTGCTGCTATGTCTAACGTAATGGAAACAATTTGAAAAAATGATACGGATTGGCAACATTGGTAAGTGGAGAACTTGGGGACATGGTTACCATTATGCCAGGTTTGGTGGAGATAAAAAGCCTGTCTGAAGAGTATCCGACCTTATTTTTTTCTGAGGAAAGATGTGAATGTTGGATGGCAACACTGTATACATTGGTAGGGGTATCCTTCATGCACATGCCTGTCGGGTGGCGTCATCCTCTTTTTCTTAGCATCCGTTAGGCAGCCAGTGTGTACTGTCCCGTGGTTATTTTGCGTGGCAGTTCTATTCTCGCAGCAAATATCAGAATACTTCATCACAACGACACTGCATCAATGTCAGAGCAGCGATACTCCATCAAGTTTTGCCAGAAACGTGAAGATATCCAAGTAGAATCAATAAGCAACATTCAATGACATTTTCGTCATGATGTCATGGGCAGGTTTTCCGCCATAATTTTGAGTTTATGGGGTGTAAAATCAAGGTTAGGAGGGTGTAAGTGGAGTTTTACACGGTTTCTATCGATTTGAGACCGTAAACAATTTAAAGTTGGGGTGCGATCGAGAATTTGAGGATACACCCCCACAGGGGAGTCTGGCAGATTTAATGGCCATGGGGAGTACAATCGGTTCAACACGTTGGAGGCAAAATCAAAGAAATGCTGTTTGTGATCTTTGACTATGGTGGCATTGTGCATCACAAATACGTAGCAGAACCGTACAGTTACAAAAGAGTTCTTCTGTCTTGATGTTCTCCGTTGCGTACGTGATGCAGTTCGTCGCCAAAAAAATAGACCTGTAAGCTTCACAAAACGGCCACCTGCATCAGGATAATACCCTGATCTAATCTTTGCACTTGATCCGAACTTTCCTAGCAAAGAACAGCATTCTTGCCGTTCGCCAAGTTCCGTACTCCCCGGACATGGCTGCTACAGACTTCTAGTTGCCTCTAAAATCAAATCAATAATCAAAGGTCCCCGCTTCGACATGCGAGAGGACCTCATGCACAACGCGATAACGGCGTGGCAAGCTTCCAGCAATGGTAGGATCGTTGGGTTAAAAGTGTAGAAGCTGAAGGTTCCTATTTCGAAGGTAATAAGTTATTAACCTCCACCAAATATGTAGTTTTATTTTCGTAGACGATGGTCGGATACTTTTCAGACAGACCTTTTACGTGTAACGAAAATAATTTTTAAAAAGTAGGTTGGAAACACCAAACCATTGTACCAATTAAGACGGTCTCGGCAACCCAAACTAATCTAACAAATACCCTTCTAACAACACCTCAATTACCTCTATAGGAAACCTTGTAATTCCTAAAATTTAATTTCTGGACAGGACGGACACCAAGAGCAGCATTATAAGGTCCCTTTTGCTATTGATTTGTTACGAAGGTACCTAAAAGTTGGGAAAACCGTGTTGCCAAATTGAGTACGTATCGTAACGTACGATAGTCTTTCGTTTACGAACTCTATATTCTGAACCGCCGGAAGGATACTGTTTTTAATGAGGAATCCTGTTCGGAAATCGTGAGACTGTTACCCCGAAATAGAAAGAGTACTTGCCCTTCTCGGATGCTATCTTCAGTCTCCCACCGGACCTCCTGAATCACTAATATGTCTTGCTCTTTCTTCTCGATCTCGCGTACCGCCACTTAAAGAGAGCCCGTTTGGTATAATGTTTGTACGTTCCACGTTCCTATTCTAAGGTCTTTCTTAATCCTGTTCTTGGAGCCCCCTGAAGTAGTCCCCGCCGGAGATCCGAATGAGGGACTAGTTTACCTCCGGATTATTTTACCCCAGGAGAATCCATGAACCATCTGTTACTATTTCTTGACATGTTTTAGCAGTATATTGTTGTCAGCTCTACGACCTCGCAGTAAAGACAGACATTGAAGATGTCATCCTCTGTCCATCTCTTAGCCTTGCCGATGTCATTCATCTTCAACCTCAGGGTGGTAATGGTGAAGCTGCTTCCCTTCACCATGATATTTTTGTTCGGGGTTATCTTCCCCTAGCCTTTGCAGATTCCTCTACTAACTGCAAGGCAGCAGTTCTGGTTTTGGTCCGCCCCGGAATATTTCCGGTACCCACCATATCTGGTCGGCATTCCCCTATCCGCCACCTGAGGGCTGGGAGACCAGTAGCTCCAACCCGGAATATTTTCCCTTGGAAAAACAAATTACATTATTTCACGAGTGCGATTATTGAAATGTCATAAGTAATTTTTAACCAACATGATTTCGAGAATTGGATTGTTAAAAACATCCATAAGTTACTGATTTATCGAAAGATCGGACTTTATCCTGACATTATGTGTAAATTCCCTGAAAAGCAGTCGGACATTATTTTGACAAATATTACTGAGCTGGCCCTCTTTCCAGCATTACATGATATAAGATTTAAAGTGACATATTATATTTTGTAAACCAACAATAATTTATGTAAGAAAGAAATAATCATTTATAATCAGAGTAGCAAATGTAAAAAATCGATTATACTATATAACAGAAAGGATAGAGAGTTGCCAAATTGTTCACTATTGCTGTTTCAAATGTAAACAAGTTCTTGCCAGAATAAAAAGAGCCAATGGTACTTATATAACTACGGAATATGTTTTAAATGCCCCGGATTATAAGTATTTTCCACGGAGAAAAAATGAACATCAATTGGTTCACTGCTCAGACTTTACTAATATTATTGATAGAAAGCGAAAACCGATATATATATTAATCAAATTAATTTTCGCTCTAAGCAACTTAATTTAACAAGAAAGGTTTTTCATTTTGCACAGTATATAGGAGCGGTTTATTAGTTTCACTTTTTTCCCTGTCATGATTTATTTTGAAGTTTCTCTTGAATTGTTATTGGACTAATTTGTTTATATAAGTTTTCATTTGATATTTATAGCTATTTTATTGTTAGTTTCGTAATGTAGTCTAATTCAGTTTCAATAAACAAATCGTTTTAAAAACTGGTAGAGCGCTCAACTCTGGTTCTTGGGGTCGTCGGTTCGATCCCTCCTCATGCCATGTGGGGGTTGTGGTGGACAAACACTGTGTGCGTGGGTTTTCTCGGGGTTCTCCCGTTTTCTCCCACTTTCTCCATTCTACCAATTCACCCATCATCAGCCGATCAGGTAGTCGTGCGGTTTGGGGCGGTAAGCCATCGATTCGAAGGTCCCGAGTTCGAATCTCGGCTGGGGCATAGATGTTTGTGGATTTTAGAGACTTAACAATTAATGGACTCGAGACGGGCCGAAGTCATTAGTTAATAAAATAGCCCCAAAATACAATACAAAAAAATAACCCATCATCATTTATCTGGCCTGAGCCAAAGTTGCCTAAACCATTTAAAAATAAAATTCAAATTCCAGAAATCAAGGGATACAACTGAAATTGACGAATGGTAAAAGTTCGAGGTAAGCTTTTGTGTATATATATTAACCGAAATATATGTGACACAACATGGTCGTATTTTGTACATGGACACACTAACGTACAAGGCCTCTTTGTACAAAATATTACACATATTTCGGAATTTGAATTTTATTGAAGGCCTTTTGCCATCTTTGGCTCAGGCTGGAATTGGATTAGGTAGAGGATAGAGAAAGTAGGATATATGTCAGAGAATTTCTTAAGGTATCATCTCGGGATTCGCCTGGTGAAATTAAGTGAATTCCTGGTATACCTCAGTCAGGATGGTCAGCCGAGAATTTCGAACCCACGTACCTAAACATTGCTGATCAGCATCGGGTTAAATATAAAAGGCTACATTGAATTTCTTTTATTCGTCAATTTCACTGTATCCTCAGCTTCCGGGCGTTTCATATAGATAGAGTATTTAATGTCCTATTGGGTTATATAGTTTCATCAGGGTCAAAAAGAATCTGAGGAAAAGATAGTTCTGGCAGCAGTATTCAGGATCCAGTACCTAGAGCGCTCATACAAGGGTGATTGAAATATAAGGTTCGATTGGTAACCTAATCTAAATAATAAATCAATAGAGCGAAGTTTTCACTCTTTTAAAGCGAAAAGAGGTACCACTCTTTTGTGGAGCGGAATTTGCAATCTGCAAGAGTGATTTCGATAGAAACATTCTCGGTTGGGATGGAAAATGTGCTCTTTCGGAATGGAATACAGATACATTTGGATGTACACTGAGTTAGAAAAACTCATGGGATTGTCACCTAATGTCTGATCGGACCCTCTCTAGATCCTGCGGAGTGCAGCGATAAGGCGTGGAAGTGAGTCTGCAAGTCCCTGGTACACTTACACAGTCTGCAAAGCGTAAACCTGTTCATAGGTGTAGGATTCAGTGCAAGGAACCTTTGTTCAACGGCATCCCAGATATGCTCAATCGGGTTTATATCAGGGTTCCTGGGTGGCCAGCTCAGTCGTTGAATCTCCCCTGCATGCTCTTTGAACCATTTTCGGACGATATTAGAGCGATGTGGTGGCGCATTTTCATCTTGAAAGACCGCAAGGTCGTCAGGGTGTTGGAAGGCCAAAATCGGGTGAAGCTGACGATACAGTGGACCATTCAGCGCGTTCTTCCAGAACAACCGACGGGCCCATTCCATACCAGAAAAACGCACTCCAGACCATGACTGATACCCCACCGCCCTGGACCACGCCCTCTTGGCATGCGGGATTCATCGCTTCAAGAGATATGCGGAACACAGGGTGCCTCCCATCGGCATGGTACAGTTAATGCCGTGATTCGTCGAACCAGCTGACGGTATGTCACTGTTGCAGTGTCCATCCGAGGTGATTGGTCGCAAATGCAAGCCGGAATCTCCGATGACGCGAGATTAGCAGTGGTACCCGTGTGGGGCGACGGCTCCCATATACGAGGGAACGCATTTTCCGACAGATTGTCCACTGGGAGATGTTTCTAACCATTCTCGGTACACCCTGGACACGGTTGAACGTGTGAAGCCGAATTCCTACACCACCACCGAAATCGAATTTCCCATGCCTCGGGCACCCACTACCAAGCCCCATTTGAATGGCGTCAACTCAAGGCGACGTTGCATTTCACATGAAACACTCACACAGCCACTTCCCACAAGGTCTCTCACAACTGCAGCCGTCGCGGAGCACTACAGAGGGCGTGGAATACACGTGGTGTCCGCCTGCGAATCAGTGACGTGCAATCCCTTGAGTTTTGCTAATTCAGTGTAATTTATTCTTCAAACTTGAAAGGACGAGTTCTCATCTTTTTAGAGAGATTTACAATGTATCATGGTTATTGGTCAACTTCGTTGTCCACCATTTGTAACTGTGGATGTTATCGAAGGACTAAGCTATACCGCGAAATTTATCGCCTTGCATTTAGTTAAAAATAATAAAAGAAAACTTGAAAACTTTTTTCTGTGAGAAAAAAATATCCCAGAAGACGTCAGAAGTAAGATATGTACAAGAAATCTTTGAATCTTGTTCTCAAGTACTTGATGAGACGACAGAAACCATTTCGAAGATACATTGTCATTGTTGGAGTTCTAGCTGAGGAGTTAAAGGATTGGATAGTTAGGCGGAAGGTACCGGGTTCAAATCTCCCCGAGTTTATTTATTTTTACTCTTTTTCATTCATTAGTACATTACTTTTCTTTCTTAGTGCTTATGAATAAATGCTCCCTTTTACATCTTTTTACATTTTCAACATTTTATTGTGTCGTTTGGACTACCAGAGATTCCATCTTTCTCGTGCGGAAATTTCTAATCTTTTCTCCGATAAGAATTTACTCTAAAAGAGAGGTCCCTCTTTCGGCTCAAATGGAACGGAATTTCGCTCTCTTGTTTTAGTGTGTAGGTGTACGGTATTGAAAAGATTACGTTCAGATGGATTTAGTTTTAACCAGATCTGGTCTTTTGATATTAGAAAATAGAGTAACAAATAAGAATTATTCAACATCCTCCAGAAAGAGCGTAATTGCAGTGATTTTAGGGTTGATATATTTAAACTACAAAAACAACAAAGAAAAGGATTTGACAAGGAATTGACCTTGCCTTTGTCGAATGTACGAATCCAGCATTTGACTGCTATAACCGATAGAAACAAGGGAAAATTTAGGTCAGGATACGATATGACGTTTCAGGATGCTTTCTTACTTCGTAGTTGATTTTTAACCGACTTGAAACAAATACCGTAAAATGGAAAGATTTTACAGCGCCAAAATCTTTGTAAAATTACACAAGTCAGCGGGAGTTCGGTCACATGGATGAAAGTAGGTGTTTCTTGTTGTATTTTTGATGCTGAATTCAGATATGGACGTGAAATTTTTCCAGCACGTACCACTTTTCTGTTATTTTGTCTTAACATGAACCAAGCTGCAACGTAGGCCAAGCAAGAGTTAAAAATGGACGTACCTAGAAAAATACTGGAGTTTTCAAAATTGGCAGTATGACACAGTTCCATGTGCTGAGTAATATACTAAATTTACTACCGCTCTACCGCTCGCTCCGCCATATTGAAAAAAAGGATCGTATCAAAAAGCATTACAGATCGCCAAACATTCTGCGTCTGAAATACGACTTAATATACAAAAAATCATAATTTCGGAACTATAAAAGATATTGCTTTGAAACTTTCAGTGCTTATAACCCATACCTGAAGGTGTACATATTTATAGCTATGATCAAGTATAAAGCTTTTATGCGTGAACGCACGCCATTAATATGTATAAGTATCTAACAGAGAGGGAAAAAAGTTATTATAACAAAAGAAAAATCTTACATGGTGGGTGCTTTTCTAGCTCATATTTGAAATCAGCACCCCAAATTTAGTGAAAAACGGTTATTATTATCCATGTTACCGAAAAGAAAGTTAAAATTTATTGCCCTGTGATTTATTAAACCACTCACTAAAGTTAAGAAAAAATAATTTATATTCCATTCAAAAGTTTTCAAGATTCATAAAAATTCAAAACTGGCTTCGTGTCACGGTGATATTGCAGGTTATCAGTCTAATACTTACATCAATGTTGATAACATTTTCATGAATGTTCTACCACTGTAGACCATCTATAGGACACCAATCTGGTCATTATCCTGCTTTGTAATCACACCGATTACAAGAAACTTCTCGGTGCCCAGTGGTAATATTATAGAAGTTTATTCATAAAGTTATTGAAACTATAGAGTCTGTAAATATTTTATTTTTACGAGATAGTTTGTTTATAATAGTTTGATGTTGTTGTTTTTGGTTGAGTAATAAACAGTTTTTTTTTTTAAATTAGAGCGCTCGCCTCTGGTGCTCGGGGTCTTAAGTTCTATCCCAGTTCATGCCATGTGGACATTGTGGTTGACAAACACCCTGTGCGTGCTCGGGTTCCTCCCATTTGCTCCCACTTTCTTCTTTCCACAAATTCTCCCATCAACATCTATTTGGTCTAAGGAAAAGTTGCCTAAAGGCCTCAAACAAAATTCAAATTCAAATTCAAGAAGGTTTTGAATTACGCTATATCTACAACGTCTGAATAAAAGAGTAAATGTATTTTTCTTGTTTTTAGAACATTTCAACACCACGGTTTTTATGATTAAAAAAAATTGTATTATGTAAATTTTAATTAACTTTTTAAACCTATTCTTCATCTGCATTATTTGTACACGTAAGAATTTTTTTTCTTAATATTTTAGATATAATGTTTGAACTTGGACATTTTCTGACATTTTCAATTTAAATAAATACACTTTCTCTTTTGATTACCAGATATGTTGAATAATGAAAAAAAGTAATCCTGGCGCAGAAGTGGAATTTCAGTTACGGTGAATGATGCAATGACGTTGGCATAACTTTTTGTTATAAACGTCAGGGTCATAGAAAACCACTCGACGTGAACGTTCCATAGACCAATGAAGAAGAAGATATTGCCTCTTTTTTAGCTTGTATGGTAAACATAAACAGTACCATCAAGGTTTCGGTCAATATCTTAAAGACTGGTGACGATTGCAGGGGAGAGGAAGTTTCAACTTTTTCGTTTGTATGCCTTGGAGAAATATAGCAAGTGCTACATTTGGAACGTGTTAGGTAGCATTAACAGAAACTGTACTTGCATGTTTTTGAGTAGCACGGTGTCTGGAAGGAGTAAGAGGTGCATTTACCCAGTGCTGTACTTAAATTTGAGGTAGGTTTTTGTAATTTGAGTTTACTCTAGGTATATTAGATTTACGGCTTCTGTAAATTATGAAGACTGTGCGTAGAACTGCACTATAATCACTACATACTAGAGTGGAACGAAAAGTACCCTGTGGGTGAGTGGTAACGCTCGCTGCCTTGTTATCAAGGGATCTCGGGTTCGATTCCCGGTGGGGACACAAGTGGTTCGGAACTCACGTTAAACTGTAGGTCCCGTCCTTAAAAGCTTGCCAGCTCGTTTAAGACGTTAATAACAATTCAATCAGTGGAACGAAAGATAATAAGATCTGTGTCACTGTTTTCTAATAGTGCATAAAAAGAATTATAATTTCGTCTTTCTGATAAACCCGTAAAAGTTTTATTCTTAGAAATTAAAATTTTGGATTGCCACTACAGCTTTGAATTCCTCATTATTGGAAACTTTGTGTTATTGTTACATGTATAACTTCGTATGAATTTGAGTGTGTTACAGTCTCAACATAACACTACGCTTTGGATTTACACTTACAACTTACAAACATAAACAATTACCTCTGCAAACCTGTCACTCGTTATCAGGTAGCGCATGCGCATGGATATTCTGGCAAGATAAGGGTGAAAACTTGTTAATGTTCACAAGTTTTAAATGTAAACTGAAAGTTTATTTTCACCTTCCGGATGTAACAGTCAACTTATTCAAAGTTATACATGTAACAATAACACGAAAATTCCAATAATAAAAATTCCAAAGCTCGTGTGACTCCAAGAATTTATTTGTCAGAAAAAAAGCTTTCGCAAGCTTACTCAGGAAGACATACGTTTTTTTTTTCACTTCTAGGTGACATAAATTTGATATTTTTCGCTCCACCCTACTCGTATATACAGCACATAATGATTTTCGAACTGTGTCACAATATCATCGTACATATCCACCCCCTGTAATCTCGCGGTTATGGCCATCAACTTCGGATTTCAACAGTGGACGCAGGCTCGAGTACTGCTAACGGCGATAACAACATAGATTTTCCAGGTTTACCATGGTACATATATAAATACTTGAGCCACTCTCCTCCCAGAAGAGTGCTCGGCAAGGGATGTCATTGCTCAGATATGGAAAAGGGTTCGGATATAGATGTCTGTCTGGCCAACAAATGTAAGTTACATAAAATATCGTTTTAGAGAGACTCTGTTCAATATCAACCGAGAGAGATAGTATTATTTATAATCGAATATTTATTTAGGCACCTGTTAAAATCGAAAGACAGCACGTAGAGACACCTTTCCAGGGGGCTCAGGAGGGTATGGGTATTCAATGTATGAAAGAAATTTATTCATGTCATTCGATGAAAACTATTCAAAACTAACTTCTATTAGAAGACCACAGGAGAAGAACGTACTTTGTCCATTTTGGGGGACAAATTGAGATAAGAGTGTCATGTGCTTCCTCTTTGAAGGGCGTACTTAATATATGGTCGTATTTCCTATTAAAATCCTACGGAAATATGGCAATATAATCTTTAGATGTCGAAATGCAATTCTTTATCTGATAAACAGTTATACGTAATGCTGCTCATGGGCTTTTAAAACGAAACTTTTATGGGCTTTATGGGCTTTTATATGCATTGTCGAGCTTGCTGATCAGCTTTCTCAATGAGCAAGCTCGTCAGTGTAAAGCGCAATTATACTGTCGAGTTTACTCGTCGAGGATGCTGGGACGAGTAAGCTGATTAGGAAGCTCTATAGTGTAATAGCTCGCTTACAATTGGTGTGCATGGGATTCCCCACAGAAATTACTAGATTTTCAGAAATTCTAATAAGTAAAGATATGTCGAAATTAACACGAATTTTACCGATTGGGAACATGTAAGATTAATTAATTTGCAGCAAGTCGATATATCAAAAAGATCTCCTTAGGTAAGAGATTCTTTTTTTAAAACAGTGTCAAGTTACATGACAGGTGCCAGTAAGCCTTACGTACGTTCAATTAACGTTTGGTTTAATTGTTAACAGTGGAAGAATGTCAATGACCTTCTGAACAACGATGAATATGTATGTCATCTATACTCATACGGAATGTTGTCTTATTCTTGCTCGGATCGACGTACCTATCTTTGAATTAGATTGCGTTTCTTTGCCCAATATTTCTGACAATATGTGCTCTCTGACATATTACGTGCTCGCGATTTTCGTGATTTCTTTTAAACTTTAAATATAAATACTTAACACTTGCATAACGGTGTATTATTGTTCTACTTCTTACAGGGGCCTACGTAATGTATAAACTAGAAACAGAATAATGCCATGATGATATTCATTGCAACTTGTTCAGATTGGGAAAGCAATTCTTACTAGCTACAATATCAAGTCAGGAGATCAAACAAACAAAAAAAAATTCGCTTTCACCAGCTGAGTTCATAATTATGAAAATTAAATAAATTTAGGCCAAAGTTGCCCGATGTTAGTATTTCGTCAACAAGCAGAGTAAGCTAATGATTAGGTGGAATAAACTAGACGTAGTGAAAAAAAAAAAAAAGATCTGAATTTCCAGAATCGGAATTTTTCAAAATCCGGACGAACAAAAAAGAATTTAATCAAAACCAATCGGTGAAATCTGGATTTCTGGCCCGTTTAATATAAATAAGATTTGAACTTTGCTTGAATTAAAAAAAAAAAAAAAAAAAATCGGGGTATTTCAAATTTTTGCGAAATCCATAGGAAAAAACTTAAAATATCGTAAACCAGAGCTGAAGCCTGGTCACTTTTAGACTTATTTTTCACTCCTTATCACCCCCTCCATGCCCATGGGGGATGAACTTAAATTTAAACGGCATTGGGATCGTCACTATTCATCCCAGCTACACCGAAAACTATGGATTCGACACTGATATCGGTCGTTTTTATTAATTTACAGGGATGCTATGGGTATCTTATCCCCACAGTACTTCTTTCAAGGTTGTAAGTGATCGTGTTCCAAGTTTGGTAGAAATTGCTCCGGGCGTTCCATAGTTATCCTGAAACATTCATACATTTTTACATATGAGGGGCAGTCAAACGAGAACCAAACACCCGCTACAAAGTGACAATGGAATTTGTTTTATTCAAAAGTAATTGCCAGAAGTGTTAATACATTTATCCCACTGGGCGACGAGACGATCAATTCCAGTCTTGTAGAAAGAGGTAGGTCGCTGACGGATCCACAACTTCACCCACTTTTGCACTTCCTTGTCCGACTGAAACCGACGTCCACGAATGTCTCTCTTCAGGTCGTTACAGAAACACATAGCCATTCTGTCACATGTAGCCATTCTGTCAATCTTTTGTCCCTCTGTCAGTTGATGCGGAACCCACTGCGCTCAAATTTTGCGGAACTGCAGGTGATCTTTAATAATGGCATGCACGGAGCCATGGCTAATGCCTATCTGAACACGAATTTCTTCCTCTTTGATTCGTCGGTTTTCCCGGATCACACCATCAATCCGCGCAATCACATCAGGCGTAGTGGCTCGATGGGCCTGTCCCGGGTGCGAATCGTCTTGCAGTGATGTGCGTCCTTCGCGGAATCTCTTCTGCCACTTGTGCACACTTGTCAGGGACATGCAGTGTTCGCCATACACAGCAGACATGCGACGATGAATTTCGCGTGTTCCAGCACCCTCGGCCACCAAGACACGAACCACACCTCGCTGCTCTTCTTTGCTTGCCTCCATTTCCAATGCTGGACGAACACACTTTTCACTACGCTCACCTCCAGAGCAATAACAAAACAATTGTGTGGTCCTGTGCGTTTTCACCATGCATTTCTCCTACCTACAGATGGCAGTATCGATACGTAACAACAGTGTTGTCAACTTTTGCGAGGAATATGTTTTATGGCGGGTGTTTTGTTTTCATTTGACTGCCCCTTATTCATCAGACTAGCTGATTTCCTACCTATTCGACCGGGATGCAGAGGTTTTTTACTCCTTATCTCCCTGCGGGTTGGCGAATCGAAAAACTAAGATAGCAATTGCTAATAAATTAAGGAAATCATGCCAAATTTTCCCACTTGGAGGCAGACAACCAAGCAAACTGCGTTGTGATGTGGGTTGCTCACCCTATAAGGATATATCTAACTATCATCTATATATTATAAAAAGTTTGCTAAAAAGTGATTTGTCCGGCCCTGTTGATCATTTTTTTTTTTTCAAATTTCCGGAATGTCACGTAGATGAGCCATTAAGAAACCGCATTCCTCTCCGTCAAGTCTGAACTGAAGGGAGTGTGCTTGAGTGTTCTCCCCTACACATAGTCTGGTTACGATAAAGGGGGGCGCAGCCCCCAAAACTTGCCACCAAATTAAGGGTGCAGCACGCCACGTGGATGCGAGTATTGTTGAATGTCCCAATGACTGTTGCCAAAATATTATGTTCATCCTCGCACCAACGGGCCGGTACATTTGCTAGTAATCTATTAACAGATTTTGCATGTGAATGTAATCAAAACCAAGTTTTGTGTCCATTCCATAATTTATTATAAAAGGTTGGCAAGGTAATTACGCTTAACACAAAAACACTAAAAACTATTGCGTATCTGTTTCAGAGATATAACACCTCCTTCTTCAGACATACGACTTGTATTGTAAAGTTTGAAGAAGGAGGTGTTATATGTATGAAACAGTTACATAGTTTTTATTGTTTTTGTATCAAGTGTAATTGTCTTGTGAGCCTTTCATAATAAATTACAAAGCAATTTTACACTTCACCACCATCTTCCCGCCCGCTAGGAATGCTAGGGATGTCTTATATCGCCCCCCCCCCCCACAAGAATTTGTAAGTGACTGATATGTTACCAAATTTGGTTGAAATTGGCCCAGGCGTTTCAGAATTGAAGACCTGAATTGAAAAACATTCCAAGTCCACTTTCTTTTTCGTATTTGCAATTTTTTTTTTCTGTTCGTCGGTATCTATGTGCCAAGGGCTATCCACTTGCATAAATATTACATCCTAATCTCACCACACAAACCACAAAATATTTTCCGCTGAATAGAAGACCTTGGACTGTTTTTTGTTCCTCCTGAAAAATATACTCAGGTGGACTTGGGATGTTTTTCAATTCAGGTTTTCAATTATGCTTGAACATACATACACGCACACGCACACACATTTATATATATATATATATATATATATATATATATATATATTGAGAGAGAGAGAGAGAGAGAGAAAATTTTTTAATAAGAATATCTGGTGTACTTGAGTACTTGAAATTTGAAAATTTGAATAACGTTCTTGTCCTATACATTTTGGAATACCATAATTATTAAAAATCTATCTGAAGCAAATTGAGGGTGAAACATTGATATATGTATCTACGATTTATGTTACCTAAAGATGTTGTTATCTAATTATTAAAAGGAAAAAATTGGCAGATTTTCCAATTTAAACCTGATAAGAAGTAAACTGTCAATTTATCTTTTGACAAGGTTTCAACTAAAAAATCCGACGGTTTTTTTCCTTTTAATAATTAAATTACAACAACTTTAGATGAAAAAAAAAGAATATAGCTACGGTGTGTCATTGTTTCATTCTGAAAATGTGGATTACATATAAAAGAAAATCGCTCCTAAACACAGCTGAATCTGTTGAGAGTATTTGAATCTTGTATTTAATCTTTTTTACGACCTTTAGGCATCTAAGGCTCATTGTAGGATAGGAGAGGGGAAGGATTCGGGAAGTTGTCAACCAGGGCCTATGTTAAAGGTACCTTCCCGGCATTTGTCTGGTGTGACTGAGAAAAAACCCTGGGAAAACCTCGGTCAGGAGCGATTTTATTATTCATATTGGATTGGGAATATATGTTAGCAATCTAGGTTTGACTATAGCTGCTCCTCGTGTACATTTATGAATGTAAGCTGTTCAATAGATGATGATGATGATGATGATGATGGTGATGATGATAATGTATGTTTTGCCCGAACTCTGGTCCTGCCACGAGAGTCTTGACCCCGGTGAACTGGTTGTGGCTTGCCATTGCATTTCATCGGATGAAGATGACGTCTTAACAACGGGACCTACAATTTTAACGTGTGCTCCGAAATACATGTACCCACCGAGAATCGAACCTGCAACCCCTTGATTAAAAGCGAACCTTACCACTCAGCCACGGGGGAGACAATCAGTTATAGATATAAATACGTAATTTGGATTATTTATTATTATACATTCAGCAACACTGTAGATAAAGCACCAGGGTTAATGACGTATTTCGTTACTTAAAAGCGATAACATTTTGTTTGCAACTATAAGTGTTTAGAGATATTTAAAGAGGGAATAGTTTTATCGAGAATGACTTATGTTTTAAAGAGGATGAATTTCACAATATAGTCCATTCACATTCCTAGTATTACCTGGAACCGAAATAGCAGTTTCACAAAGGAAGTAGAGCATTTTCCATGCTAATAATTTTAGAAATTGGCATCTCAGTAAATCTAGAAGGGGTTGTCCTCCAACACATCCATGCTCTCGGTGTTGTCCAACTCGTTTCACCTAGCTGCAACAACATAGAATAGGCCGTTAAAGTTTACTTTTTCAGTTTGAGATATTGTTGTGGGGAAGAAGGGAGCACACACACATTTGACAGGTCCGTCAAGGCACGTTCAAATCCTCTCCATTCATCCCGGTCTTGCGCTTTCCATATATTGTGTGTTTCTTAATACTGTTGTCTTCTTTGACTTTCTCTTTTCTCCTCTACCTCTTTCTATTGCGTTATGTAATAACCAATCTCTGCGCAGGTACTGTTTTAACCAGTTGGTGACTGATAATGTGTGCGCTCAAATGAATATCGGCATCGTTATAGCACGAAGTAAGTACGTATAGCTTAGGTGGCAATAATGGAAGCTCACAGATCTCTATTCTTTTCAAGAAATTACCACCGTTTACACTGCGTGGCAGCACTTACAGTTCAGGAGATGGTAGTGGCCTCTACAGGTGTTAACACGGAACTCTTTGAACAAGCCGTCTTACCTATCACAGCCTTTTCAAATCTCTGTATACATATTCACTTTGTGGTTATAATTAGCTTGGAGTAAAGGACTCCGAGTTCCAGCGCCTCCACCATCTTATTGTGGTATAGTTTGCATTAAAATTGAGCAAGTCCATAATCGCCCGTAGAGCTAGAAATTGGGGCGTAGTCCTTTGGTGCCTGGGGCGGCCATGGACATTGTCGGACACGTGTTTTAGATATTTCTTCAAACTTACATGCTAATTTAGGATTGACATGGAACTTAATAAATGAAATTAATCCATTTCCAAATAAGAATCGACGTCCCACAAATTTATGTATTTCGCAATCGACCTTTTAACAACTGACTTTAAATTTTACTGAATTTAATGAGCATGTTCAACAAAAACATAAGTGAATCAAGTTTGGCAGATGCGTGGCCTTGTGAATCAATAAATAGATTTTTCACTTACAAGCAAGTATGCCCTTTCTCTCCATGTGCCTCGGAGATTTTGCATAGTTAACAAACGAATCGCGGTGCGGCGGCACTTATGTGCTGCCTCCACTAGTTGCGTCTCTTGGTGTTCGCGATTTCGAATCTCCGTTTTTACTCATAAACTCGTTTCCCGTGTTTTTGACTTCTCAAATATGTCAACCTTTTCAAGTCACTGTTCCCTGGCACTTTCGTCGTATCTCGGATATAAGCAGAGCTAGGATTTTTATGTAGTATCATATTGCGAAGTATGTACATAAATATGTAACAAAAATTAATGGAACATGTCGAATAATATGTAATTAACATAAAATATGTAATATCAAATAAACCAAATATTTATTTCAGGGATAAACATTAATATTTGCCTGTCTTTTCATACATAAAATAATGATTTAATTATGGTTTTGATAATTCACTAGGAGGTATTTTGCCGTATTTTTAACGATCAAGGATTGTCTGGTTATTTTGTATATACCTGGAAACGACCTTTACACATCGCAAGTTGTCACCGGTACAAGTCATCTTCTCATACTTATTTCGACGTACATTCACCCCAGAGAGTGACTAGAAATCTCCTATTTCCTTAAAGAAATCTCTTGCGCATTCATTGGACATTTTCAGAATATGCATTTTGGACAGAACAGGTTTGAAGTCTTTGAGGGTACCATGCTGCTTCAGTTCTATTGTTAATGGTATTGGAAATCTCAAGCTTTAGAGTTCATTTACCCATAATTTCGGCAGCCTATAGCATCGAAACGAAGCATTTATGCAGCTCTCAACGGTACTTTTAATTTTCATATCAGGAATGCCGGGAGCTGATTTTGTTACTGTTGGTTTGCAACACCCTGTATACAGCGATCTGAGCTAAGTTTACCTAAAGGCCTTAACCCTTTCATTCCAATAGCCGTCAGCCCCCAAAATTCGTCTTTTCTGAACGACTTTCGCGAAATTCGTGAGGGTCTCCTTGCTTGGCTCCTAGTTGTCCTATTTACATCAACCAAAAATTGTTATCCTTCGTAGGTGTCATATTTGAATATACTATTATCTATTTGTACTTAGAGCGGTAAATCTATTTTTAAAAAATCGAAAAAATCATTTTTTTTTAAATGAAAAATTTGGAATTTCTCCCCCTCCCACCTGCCCCCTCTAGAAAACACTGATTGGTCTCAATATTTTTTGTCAGCTAATGCAATTAGTTGGCATTGACAATCACTAAACGCTAAACAAAACAGTCACAAACACACTCAGATGCATAGAAAGAACACACACAAGGAGAGAGAGAAAGAGAGAATGATATTGTGCAGCTCAGCGTTCCTAACAAACAGCAAATATCTTCGAAGCCTCAAATGATCACGAATCTCTTTGCATTTTCTCTATGGTGATAGGAAGAGAGAGAAGGAAATGGAAACAATCAGTTATAGAGAAGCAAACACGTACTTTTTAAAAGGAATGTGTAAAAAACAAATATAAAACCCACTTGGAAAGGGGTAGTGCAGGGATAGGATATATATAGCCGAGCTTGTCTACCGGTTATCGTAACATCACCGAAGTCAAGCAGCTCTGGGTCTGGTCAATGCTTGGACGGGTGACCGTTGCAGTACTGCAGATGGTGTTGCCTGTGCGGTGTCCACCCAGCGTCGTGATGCCAGTTGGGGAGCTACCTGAATAAAGAGGTAGCGATCACAGTGAGAGCTTCAGCTCTCCTCTCCCAACCCGCCTGGTCAGCGTGGGAGCAGTAGACCAACTGCTCCCTTCGGGGAGAGGCCTCATCCACTAGTGGATTGAATATGGCTGTGATTTATTTATATATACTTTCTGTGTAAGTGGGTGTGTGTGCATGCACCCACTCATCAAAACGCACAGACTGAACAAACCAACCACGAAACAAAAAACATGAGGCTTTTGTTTTCTTATGTAAAAGTATCCGTCAGACCTGCTGACGTAGTTTCTTGAGGGGCTTACACGAAATATGTAACATAATACGACATATGTAAAAAAAAAAAAAAAAAAAAACAAATATAATGATACTAATGTTATAATTCATGAACATTTATACTTTCTTAGGTCTTACATAACTGAAAATATATGTAATTACATAAAAGATGTGAGGCTAACGACCAAGAGCTGTGAGATAAACGGTAATAGTTGTCCCCGATTAGACAACCTCCTTGTACGTAACCTTGGAGGCTCGCATTCATTAAAGTTTCTGCTTGTAATCTCATTCCTGAAATATTTGTGTGGTGTCTAGTTTATTGTTCTAAGTTGTACAGTGCCTTGCTGCCTCAACCAATATTATGAATATATAGAATAAAGCGTTGTCTCAAAATTATCCTATAGCTGCATTACACTAATATTTGTGTTGTTTTTTTTTCTTGTTCTCCTCTCTCCTACTCACTTTGGCACTTCCTCTACACCAGGGTTTCCGCTAGGATCTTCAGTTGGGGGGGGGGGGGGGTGAAATGTAAAAATTGGGAGGATGCAAGTGAAGTTTTGTACGGTTTCTATCGGATTTTTCATAGCAAAAATTTTATAAGTTGTGGGGGTGTTGTCATGACTTTGGGGGAAAACACTCCCCCCACAAGGGAGGTCTGGCGGAATCACTGCTCTACACGAAGTTGATGTTTCTTCCATGTTGCTTCACATTCACATTCCAAAGGTTGCTAATTTTGTTTCTTCATTCTTTCTCAGTATTTGAATTGAATTGAATTGAATTTTTCAGTCCTTTAGAGAATTTTGGCTCAGGCCGGATGGATGAGGATGGAAAAACTGGTGGATTGACCAAAGTGGAACGAAACTGAAGAACTTCGAGGAAACCCACGCACACAGTGTTTGTCCACCACAAAGTCCACATGAGTCTTCCTTAGAGTCCATGGTGTATTTCAATTTAACAATATTTCACACAAAACATTTGATCATTCCTTCCCATAATTCTTTCGTTACTTCTTGCACAGAATACTTTTTTCTTCGTAGCAATTGCTGCTCTCTCTCTCGACATTGCCCTTTTCATAGCTGAAACGGGTCATCCTGTCAATCTGGTTATTTGGGTAGAGATTTGGACCGGGTTACCGGGTCTATGGTTGGTACCCGGCCTGACCTATGACCCGATTTCAAGCTGCTGACCCAGAAGCCCAGGCAGAGAAGTTATTGTTTTCTTGTTATATACGGTAGCGTTTGAAAATCGCTTGTTTCAAGCGGTGACTAAGACATGGGGTTTCATCCGTAGAACATGAAAAATTCAACGCCGGAAAGTTCCTAAGAATAGAAATAAGATATGAAAATAATCTCATAGCCCGGGAAAGAACAGAAATACCCCACGAGTGTGCAAATAACCGCCAACTGAGATAGTCGTATGTTATCTCACTTACTCCAATCAAAACATTGTTTTCGGCTAACAAAGATGGCAGCAAGCTATATAGTTTTTTGTTAACCAATGAGGTGTGTCCGTGTTGGTCGATGCTCAGCTGTTTTTTTGGCTTCACACTTTCTTTTGGCATAAGATAGCTTTAAGCAAAGCCTCTAATATAAAATCCGTGGGGTCAAGACTGGGCCAGTTAGCCACTCCGATCTGTACCGTGTCACCAAGTCAAGTTTGGGACTGGGTCATAGGATCACCTATGTCCGTGTCAGGCCGGGGCCCTTCTCGCCTTTACATCTACTTATAATACTTTTCAGATACTCGAAACTGGATCTATGGATCTTCCGTTCCCATGTTTGAAGTGCTTTTATTTGGTCCAATCACACTCCCATTACTTTTTATTTATTCTTTCATTCCATGTTCCTCACAGCTTTTCTGCTACACATGTGCTAGGATGCTCTTAGGATTCCTCCCCCAGTAAGTTTTCATAGAAACTCATTCTGAAGCTGTTAGACATTTCACAATTTCGCAACGTTACATCCATTTTGGACTGTTCGCTGCCCGTGATCCATGACAATCCGCGGCATTGACCCACACTCAGTAAATAAGTTTGGATGGAAGTATGGAAACATGGCAGCTGTTGCTACCTGTGTTATGGGTCATGTGAAAGGGATCCTTCTTTATAAAGGTAATAACAATAATTACGCGCTCTGTGGTTTGCCATGGTCACACTAATTTCCTAAACAAATAAAATTAAATTAAAACCTTGAACTTGATTGTTATGCAATAGGCATGCGCTAATAAGACGAACATTATTGCCACACAAATGTTCTTTTCTAAGTTTCAAAGAGATTTTAGTTAATAAGAAGTTTGAAGGTAAATATGTATGAAAGTTTTTATATTTGTTTTTTTATCATTATCAGTGTTCTGAGGGGAGTGACAGGCCCTTCAAGGTAAACTTAACCCTCCCTATTCACCGATCTTCAGCTTTGCATTTTATCTCAGAATACGATTTTCATCTTCCTTCCTTCATAGTCTAAAGGAGTTAGAGTCACGCTTCTTCCTCCTCTATCTGCTTCAGCCATACTTTTAATTGAGTCTATCAATATATAATTTCTGCGTAGCCAATGGGCTAATCAGGTTCTTCTTTATTTTTGTTTCCTTCCATCTTTATTTGTTTCTTTCTTTATAGTTTGTTTGTTTATTTATTTTCTCTTTCTTTCTATACCCACCTTTTTCTTTTCTTTCTTTATCTTTCCTTCTTTTTCTTTCCGTTACTTTTTTCTTTTCCCTTTATTTCTCTTTCTTTATGGCCTTCTTTGTTTCTCTCTTCATCCACTTTTTTCTTTCTTTCTATCTCCTCGTTCTTCTTTACTTTACTCTTTCCTTCGTTTTTCTTTCTCTTTTTTCCTTTAATTTTTACTATTCTTTTTCATGTTCTTTATTTCTCTTTCTTTATAGTTTTCCTTTCCCTTTCTTTTTCTCTCTCATTGTATTTCTTTCATTTCTATTTCTTTCTTTTTGTCTTTCATTCTATTTCTCTCTTTTCTATTTATCTTTCTTTTTGTCTTTCATTCTATTTATTTTCTACTTCTCTTTCTTTTTGTCTTTCATTCCATTTCTTTTCTATTTCTATTTCTTTTTATCTTTCATTCTATTTCTTTTCTACTTCACTTTCTTTTTTGTCTTTCATTCCATTACTTTTCTACTTCTCTTTCTTTTTTGTCTTTCATTCCATTTCTTTTTCTTTCATTCTATTTATTTTCTACTTCTCTTTCTGTTTTGTCTTTCATTCCATTTCTTTTTGTCTTTCATTCCATTTATTTTCTACTTCTCTTTCTTTTTGTCTTTCATTCTATTTCTTTCTTTTCTATTTCTCTTTCATTCCATTTCTTTTCTATTTCTATTTATTTTTGTCTTTGATTTCATTTCTTTCCTTTTTATTTCTATTTCTTTTTGTCTTTCAATCCATTTATTTTCTACTTCACTTTCTTTTTTGTCTTTCATTCCATTTCTTTTCTCTTTCTTTTCTGTCTTTCATTCCATTTTTTCTCTTTCTTTTCTGTATTTCATTCTATTTATTTTCTACTTCACTTTCTTTTTGGTCTTTCATTCCATTTCTATTTCTTTTTGTCTTTCATTCCATTTATTTTCTACTTCTCTTTCTTTTTTGTCTTTCATTCCATTTATTTTCTACTTCTCTTTCTTTTTTGTCTTTCATTCTATTTCTTTCTTTTCTATTTCTCTTTATTTTTGTCTTTCATTCCATTTCTTTTCTACTTCTCTTTCTGTTCGTCTTTTTCTTCTTTTATTCATCTCTTTCATTCTATTTTTCTTTCTATCTCTTTTCCTCGTATTTTCTTTTTCTTTCTTTCTTTCATTCTTCCTTTCTTCCTATTAAGTTAGTTTACATTTTGTGAAATCCGTCAGATTAAAACAAAATAAATTTAAGTTTATATAGCTCTTGACCGGGGTCACACTTAGTCGAAGATGCGCTGAGGTTAATGGAAAAGAAGTGGAATATTACTTTTCGTGCATATAAACATATAAGTAAAACAATCCAGAGTAAGTTAAACATTACATGTTAAAACAGACATTATAATAATAAAATTAGCCACTGGCGTAACAAGCTGATAGGCCCTGAGCCTGCCCCAACGCCAACGCCATCTGTCCGCGTTTAGTGGAACTGCGTCCACCTGAGTGATGGCTGTTTGGTCAGCATTGCGCACACCTAATCACGAACAGGCGTATCAGGGGCTTTCTAGACCGAAAACAGACATTATATCAAGAATTAAAAGAACAAATTTGTCACATAGATGAAGACAAGAATTGTTTCACATAGATGGAGTAACAGTTAGTGACTGGAAATCGGAATGCAAAATTCTTCGAATTGTGAAATCGTAGACACTCGTTTGGCAGGCGATATCCAGTTTTATAAAAGGAAGGAACCAATGTAACATGGGGAACCAGCTCGCTGCCCACCATGGAAGAGAAAGTAATTAAATTTAAACATAAACAAGTTAGAGCTGCGATTTTCCTAACAATAGCAAAAGCTCCGGTCCCTTGATAGCATTTCAGCCACGCAAGCACTAATTTTTATATAATACCTCTGCTTATACACACCATTATTCGCTATTGTATTTCGCCCTTCCCCATAGAGAAACACTTAATTTCAACTATTACGTAATTCATAGGTAAATAGTCGGGGACAAGACCCCCCCTTCCCCCCGCTCGTTAAGAAACTTACATCAGCATATACACACACATGTTCTTCTTTCCCGTTAGAGAAACGCTTCTCACCAACTATTAGCAAATTTTCATGTAAATATACGGAGGACAAGCCCCCTGACCCCCGACACCTTTTATAGAGAAAACGCTTAATATGAATTATTAGGACGAAATAAGCCGTAGACGCTGAAAGGCCATAAATAAAGTTAAATTAAATTAATTATTTTCAACTTGAATAATTAATTATTTTTTAAAAAAACGTGCTCGTAACCCGGAACTACTACACCAACCAATACTGTTTCGGCGGCTCTGAGTTAGTATAGCTAAGACCTTTCGAACGACACTTCATGCATGTTTCTACACCTCATGGTTCATGAGATATACTTTTGGCATGGGCTGCTAACACTGACAACGGGCTTTCTTGGGAGCAAGAACATCCGAAGTATGTTCCTATTGTAATAAACAATGTTTACGCCAAGTTTGACGCTGCTATGACCAAAACAATGGAAGCAATGATTGAAAAGGATTATTTTATAGAAAATTGGGTGGTAACACTGGTAAGTGGGTTGCTTGGCTACGTACACCCTCTGTGTTTTTGTAATGTGTTGAATAATGTTTAAGGGAATTAGGCGCAATTAAGTCTAACTGAATGGAAGCAATTTGAACACTTGATTTTTAGAAAATGGGCTGGCAACACTGAAATATTTCACCAATCAGGACTGTTCTAGGGTCTCTGAGTTAATGTAACCAAGACCCATCCAATGGCACTTCAAGCATCACTAGGCATTGTAGTTCCTAAGATTTAATTTCAGGAGACAAACGGACGGACACCATGAGCAGAATTAGAAGGTCCCTTTTAACGCGTTCCGCCAGGCGATAAATGAACCGAAGGTGATTTTGTAACTCTCTAGTACGAAACTTTGATTTTGACCACAAAAGGGTCGAACGTTGTTGTAAATAATTCATGTTGTACACGGCGACCAATTCAATAAGATAAGGAAGACTATTGAAATCCGCCGGTCTACGTCACTTGGCATGGAAAAGCACAGCTTCAGTCAGTGTTTCTCCCAGAAGATTTCATTCGGGGGGAGGGTTCGTGGGGAGGGGGCTGACGAAAATTATAAATAATACATATTGACTCCAATGTACCAAAATATAAAATAACAGTAATGTTACTTAACGATATGCCGTAATTCCTTAGTTAGCCTCAAAATAATATCTGATATGAACAATATTTATAGAATCTGCTATTATATACGTATTTCAGTACATATATAAGTTATACAAATGTTGAGATTAGTTCTTTCGGTGGAGCGGTTGAAAACCTCCGGGGGCGGGGGCGGAAAAGCCCTCCAGAAAACACACATAAAAACAGTTGCTTCAGTTGATCTAACTCATCCTTTTGTGAGATGACCTCCTCAAAGGCCCATCGCAATAGAAGACATGACTGTTTGTCACTCTACCGCAAAGATTCTTACGAAGACAACAATTCAGTTACGGTACTCATAGTTTCAGCAAACAGAACGAATCAAAAGTCAAAACGCTAACTAATTTACGCACGCCTCTGCAATTTTGGGGTACAGACAACCGTTGTATTGTCGTTACTCAAGACTTTTCCATTTCGCCATTGCCTACTTAAAAAAATAGCGGAACAAGTATAACCAACCTATACCGTGCCAATAATGCTGATATCGATCATGGATGGCCGCGGGATGAAACACCCATCTACTGTGGCGTTGTACAATATTTCGACATTCAAAGCTATTCTTGGAACATGAAAAACGTGTTAAGCTTTATCCAGAATGTCTATGTGATGGAGAAATGACACGTGGTATACAACAATAACATGTAAAAAAAAATCATTCTGCACGAAAAGACTGTCAATGTCACTACATTCTATGTCATTCCAAGATTGGAGGTTCGAAATGAAGACGAGAAAATAAGATACGTACTAGAACAAATACAATATATAAATAAGATCATGTTTTCTCCAAAACTACTGTAAAAATATACGTAATTCAATTTTATCAAAACAGTAAATTCTATCAGCGATCAAAATAGTTACCAATCGGCATCAATATCGCAATATGGACAAAAGTTTTGTCATTCGATGTTGACCGATGTCGCATAGCAACATCTTTCGAAATCGCTAATTGTCCTTTACTAATACTGGTGGATATCGATGTGCTACTGCGGTAAGCTTGAAGTTTGAAAAGATAAATTTTATCGGATGGAATGGTAGGCCCCCTTTGCATCATCCTGTCTAATACTTTATTATCCTGTCAGCCACATTGAATGCAGGCGTGTACACGCGCATGCCTTCTCTTCTAGAGGTATTAATCTTGTCTTGTGAGATGGTAATCCACGCTCACTGCACCTAGAAGGCCAGAAAAACAATGATCGTTACTGTTTGCGGGTGAGTGCGATTGGTTGCGAATTCATGTTCCGTATATGCTTTATAGGAAAGAGATCTGGTGATCATGCCGTTTAGGGTAACTTCAAACCTTTTGGAAAACATATTGGGTTGCCGCCGTGCTATGAAGTCTAGCGTAATCGCGTTGAGCAGCGTGCATGAGGTGCAGTACAACGAGTGCAATCACAATTCCGATTTAAGAGTTCGCCGTCATTATGTTCGGGGTAACAACGAGGAATGTTATGTTATCATAAAAAACTCTTCTGCAAACCACAATACTTAAGGTTGTCCGCTTTGTAAACGACGGATGCGGCTTACCAACAAATATTCCCCTGACCTCCTTTTGAGCAGTGCACATACATCATGGCAGAAACAGACTTCGTCCGTGAAGAGCAGAGAGATCCATTCTTCTCTCCAAAAGAGTCTAGCGCGATAACAGTGAAGACGCAATCCATAGTTTAGAGAAGTAAGCCACAGGATACTTTGAATCAACACCACTCTCCCGTAGACGATTCATGACAGCTTATGTTCTGACTCTGGTTCTCACACACTCTAAGAGCATTGGGTCTCTGTTCCACTATAACCATCCTGCAAATAACTGGATTGTCTCTTACAGCAGAAGACAGCGAGCGCTCAAACCCCGATCTTCTGGTAGCATTGCCTTCCCCGACCATTGTTGCCAACAATTGTATACAGTGGAGACGTCGAGATCCATTATTACTTTGATCCCATGAAAGGAGAATGCTCCTTCTCAAGGCTCTATCACACCTCTCGTTCAAATTGGGGTTAATTGCCCACATGCATATCGTTCTTGCTTTTCAGACATATTGTACACTCGTATCATACGTTTCCATAAGCGTTTACAGTGACACAAGTCCTTACAAACAGTTCTACACGTATCTACAGTATCATCCTACGAGTTGTGACCCTGTAAGCAACATTAATGAAATAAGTTACATAGCGTAAAGTAATCAACTGTCCAAGTTTAATTGACAAAGGCTTGATGTTCGGATTTTATTCCGCGACAGTGTTATTTTATATCTATATCTGCAGTCTTTATGTCACCTCCAGAACCCAAGAGATATGTGACATTGAGGAATTAAAAAATCGAAGTAGTCTTTTATATACAAATAAAAGCTGGTCAGTAAGTCCGGCCGGGTGAGCTCTATCGTATATATTTATGAATATTTTACAGTGAAATTTTTAACTGTAAGTAGCTTGGTTCTTTAGCCACATGTATTAGAAGATAACGTATTTCTTTTGCAAAATTTGCAAAAAGTAATGGCCAAGCGACAAGAAGTCCGTTTATAACACAGTTATGTTATAGAATATGCCATGAAAAGAGAGAAGTGGTAATTCACGGAAAGTTAAAGGATGACTGTATTGACGTCAGTAGTGTTCGTCGATGCCTTTGACACTTCAGATCTGGCGCAACAAGGAATCCACGTCCAACTAAGAAGCGGAAGACCTCAATCAGTGGTAACTAATCCCAATTTGGAAAAGTTTAATGAACTGATTCAGAATCACAGGGCTATCTTCATATATGCCATGATAGAAACCAAAGGGAGTGTAATTAGTATGATTGATGAACTTGGGTACAGAGAGAGATATACGCCAAATGGGTTTCCAAGCTTCTCACAAAGCCAGACCGCATACGTCCCTTCCTACACAGACAAAAATTGCTGAAGTCGGGTGGGCAGTAAAGCCTCACCTAGCATACAGTACCGAACTATCCCCTTCTGATTTTTATTTCTTTGAACACCTGAAAAGATATCTTTGTGGCAAACTATTCAGCTCAGCCTCTGAACTAAAAACAGTGAAAAAATTGCTTTCTGACTAAGATTCAGACTTTTTCTCAACGTGTTTTTTCAGACCTGGAAGGAAATATGGGAACAGTGTGTTAAAAAATTAATGGTGGATATATCGCGTGATCACGGAACGGAAACAAAGTACCAAACTACATAAGTTAAAATTTCATTGTGAAATAATCACAAATAAAGAAGTTACAGTTCACCAGGCAGGACTTGACAGGCTTTTGTATAACCCGAAATATATATAACACTAAATTGTCATATTTTATACATAGACACATTGAGGTCCAAGGTTTCTTTGTACATACAAGATATGACAGTTTTGTGTCACATATGGTTTGGGTTATACGTGTATAAAAAATTACCTCGAACGTTTTCTTTTTAAATTCTAGTTTCATCATTTGGCTTATGGACTCCTCTAGTTATCCAAGAAGTTTATAATTCTTCTAAGTAACTCTTAGTTCGTTGACCATCTTAACGTTTAACAGTTTCTTTTGTTCTACCTGTCTGGTTGTTTGCATGTGTAACTATTCGTGAATACGTTTTATCTTTTCCAGTTAATTTTTCTGTCCAAGATTTAGGTAATTCTTGTGTTTTCTTATATTTCCAGAAATGATTAGGAATTTGCTCCGGTTGGCACATCTTGGTTTGATGCTCTTTTTCTTTATACGTTGTGGAGTTGCGGAAGTGTTCAGGTCAATCTTTTTGACCGTCAAGTATTTCAGTGACAGAAGGTTGGACGGGAAGACAGCCCTAATAACAGGAGCTTCCGCAGGTAAGTTGACAGCAGTCTAATTGTTCAGTCTATTTTGTATTCGCAATTAATCACAGACAAATCTGTTCCACTATCCTAACCGTTGCCGCTAATGTATTTTCTTTATCACTATGAGATTATGAGCCGAAAATTGATAATTTATTGAAACAACCCAAAAGCCCGGACTCTTCATGACCCTGGACACATGAAATCTCGGACTGTCCGGGATAAACTAAGAATGATAAGAGTCTATAAGATAAAGAGCTCAAGTAGTTCCGCAGATGAACTATAGATGGGAACAGTATCGGATTATAGTGGTGCCATCTTACAAAAGGGATGTGTATTAAAACTTGTTTCAATTTTGACCGTTGTTACTTGAACAAGAACACAGTATGTCTAGCAGTTAACGAAGAACTTCGTTTCTATTCGGAAAGCACGCGTCCACGACCACAAAAAGTGCTTTTCCCTCAGACCAGTAGCGTCCGTGATAGGAACCTAGTAGGACCGCTGCTCTTTGGGCTATTGTTTGTCCTTGAAGTACAGTGGAACCTCCATTAACCGTTACCGTCGGGACCAGGACCGTGATGGTTAACAGAAATTTCATTATAAACGTGTACAGTAATGAGGTTTCAAATGGTTTGAAAAATAAATGAAAATGAAACCACGTACAAGTTGATAATATAGTACAGGGTACATAGGTATTTTATTGACAAAAATATGTTTGTTCACGTTCTTTGTACTGTAAATAGCGCTTTCAAACCACCACCGGGGAAAACTTCTTTCTTTCTTCTTTTTTCGAAAAAACAAACAAACTTTTTTCAAAAATCTGTTATTACGTAATATATTTCTAATGAAAAATGCGCATTTTTACGATGACGGATAACAGAGTGACGGTTGATCGAGGTTTTACTGTAGTAAAATCGATATTTAGATTATTTATATTTACTTTATAATCTACAGTACCATCTAATAATAAATCATAATGTCAACACATTATAAGATTTTGTGTTAGTTACTGAAGTCAAAATATTGTTAGAGATAAAAGAACAATTCCTTTTTTTTTTATTTCCCGAAGATAAAGATTGCGCGTCTCTAAATTAATTACGAGCGGATGTTGACTGGGTAGATTGTGCTGCCATCTTCTGAGAGTAGTAAGCTAAAAGCTGATGTTGGTAGTACACTCCGCGGTCATTAGGGGCCACTACTATGCAATGATCTCTCTTAGTTCATACTATTGGCATACGAGCGGGTATCCAAAAGAAACCGAAATTTTGTAATATATATATATATATATGATGTTACAACTTAAATCGCTTTCAAAATACTGTCTATTTAATGCAAATCAGCGATCTAAACATGTTTCCCATTTTGGAAGCAGCCAAGGGCCAATATTTTAATGGCTACCTCGATTTTCTCTTCACCTCTTCCGTATCTGCAAAACGTTTCCTTTTGAGGATTATTTTCATTTGGGGAAATAAAGCGGAGTCATTCGGAGCAAGATGGAATGAATATGGAGGGTCGAAAAGCTGGATCATGTAGTTTTCGGTTAAACATTGTTTCACAATCAAGGTTTTGTGTTCTGATGAGGTATGAATTTTCCTGCAACTCTTTTCATTTGCAATTCCTTGCTCAAAGTCTGTTGGCAGGAACTCCAGGGCGCACCAAACAAAACAAGAAGCTCGTCAGGGTTTTTGCGGCGGTTTTCCATAATCAGTCCAACAATTCTGGTGATGTTTTCTTCCTTTCGTGAGGTTGAGGGTCTCCCTGAGCAAGGTTGGCCTTCAAGTGACCTCGAAGCGGAAAAACCACTCGTAAAGTTTTGTTTTTCCCAGTGCAGCTTCCTTGTAAGCCGTTTTAAGCATTACAGCTGTTTCCCCAAACAGAAAACAGAATTTCATAGCCTCGCGCGTTCTCTCCACTTTTCAGTGATCACAAAAAATGCCGAATAAGCGAGAGACGCTTAACAAAAAAGAATTACTACGTGATACCACGACTTCACTCGACAACGCTGGTCGGTAGACTGCTGACTGATGCAGAAGGGTCCCAGTAGGAGACATCTAGCCTCGGAAGCATGTACAACAATGGATCCGCCCACCAAAGAACTATTCCGGTTTCTTTTCGGTCCCCCCTCATATATGTGACCTGGCGTTCTTAATATATTGTTTTGTGGCTAAATCCGAGCGTATGGAAACCTTAATCATTGTTGAAATCGCTTAATTCTTGTTATGAGTATCCAAAACTATAGCAATAAAACTATTTTAACAATGAACAAAAAAAGGAACTAAAAAACGGAGGAGCTCTTGAAATTGTTTTGAACTCTCTTCCCTGAACGTTCGAACTGTCTGCGCTAGAATTTGTAGAAACAGCATTGCAATTTCGTGCAACGAAAACAAAAGAAATTCGAGACACGATGGTAGTGCTGCCATCTAATCGTAGAGATGGTTGCTTTACACTAATCTTAAATTGTAAGGACATTTGTTGGCAGTGTAAATGTCCTTAATTAACGCTGTAGATCACCCCGCCATCTTGGTACGCACCTTCCATTGATTTACACGGGAATTGTTTTACTCATTTTATGCCTCTCGGATGTAGAATATTTAAGTTCTGCTTTCACAAAATTTGTCTTGGTGGTTATTTTGACTCTTGTATAGTTTTGGTTTGTGAAGTTTCTCCAAATATATAAGTATAATGTATTATTAATAGTTTGCTATATAAATCACAATATGTTAACGGGTAATTATACTGTTCCTGTGTAAAATATTACATTTCTATAAAGTAGCATGAGTAAAAGAGAACATGACGATAAACTGTTCGAAAACAGAAGTTAAAACAATACTCCTGAAAAGTATAAGACGAGTAAAACAATTCCCATGTTAATCAATGGAAAGTGCGTACCAAGATGGCGGGGGTGATCTACAGCGTTAAGGGGAACGCGCAGTGTAATTCGTTTGTTTCACTTTTACAGGTTTAGGGGAAGTAACTGCAGAGGACTTGGCAAGAAGAGGAGCCAGAGTGATCATGGGTTGCCGTGACGTACGAAAAGGAGAAAAAGTGAGAAGTAAGTCTTACAAGAAGAATACAAAGGCTTGAAAATTATATTCTTTTACATAAAAAACAAAACACAATATAGTAGTAAGTATTTAATTAATAAAGATCTGTTTTCTTTAAGTCATTTATTTCATAAATTTCTTGTGCCACAGAGTAATAACAATGGGGCGGCTTGCTTTGACGTCACACAGACGTCAGTATACAAAACTGTACTTCAACAATATCAGGGTGAATCAATTAGCAGAGAGCACTAGGGTTGCCAACTCCATTTTCTTAAAAACCGGACATTTGGATATATTTCAGTTTGGAAACAATATGATAATTACAGCACTCACTTCACTACTACCTCAAACACAAATTGGGTTAAAGTGCTATACAAAATTCAACAATGCGCGTCGCATTTGTTATTTTGTCAATGTCTAGTTCTCCTAAGAGACGTACGAAAAATCATCCATTTGAGGGCCTGTAAATAAATAACTGTAAAGCAGGCTTAATCGAGACGTCATCCAGGGTTAGGGCTTCGACTTCACAAAAATATTATTTCACCAGATCTAGAATAAGCTATAAATAGTGTTTTGGGACTATTTACCTTCAAAGTATGAATTTTCACTCACAGACTAAAACTGGATAATTTAACTTAAACTTAAATGTCCTTATTAGGGAACCTCTTTCACAACCAGACATCAGGTGACCGGTTTGAACTTGTAACCGGACACCGGACAATTTCACTAAAAACCGGACAGTTACCAACCCTACAGAGCACGCAATTAGCAGTGTAGTCTTAACTAGGCAGTACATAGGCCATTCATAGACTCCAAATTCTAATGTGCTCTAATTCTACAAGAAAAAACATATTCTTTCTTTCACAACATAGCTATTCAAATCAAACAAGTTTACCTTTCTCTGTAGTTCCGGTCCGGTACTGTATATTGCTGGTATAAAAGTGGTGAAGGTTCTTAAGTTATTCTTTCTTTTTTTATTGTGTACAATCTTTGGGAGGAAATCTGTTTCCCTTCTTAATTCCAGAAGTTCTGCACGTGTTTGGGATTGATTTCTTGGGACAATATTAAACAGTTCAGATTTCTTGGGACATTGCTAACGGTTTTGTGATCAATAGGGAACGGTTTTGTGAAAGTCCAATGTTGCTTTAAAATTAGCTGACGATATGATTGCATCAACTGAGGGACAACTTTGCTACAGTTAAAATGTGTGGTACGGAAAAAACCAGTCTTTCATTGCTGTTCCAGGCCTGATAAAAGAACCTTATAAATTTTGTTTCTTGTTGGCAATTTTAGTAACTATAAACTTCGACCCGCCACAGTATTATTAGCTGTTAGGTTCTAAAATCCAGAAACATCCATGCCTCAGCCGGGATTGGAACCCAGAATCTTGGAACGCCTGAGATCCACGACTGATAAGAGATCTACTCTTAGATAGAGACTACATGTATAAATCCGGTGTAAAATTGTGTATATAGGAGATGGGGAGGGAGGTAGTGATGGGATATTCAATTGAGAGACTCATGCAACATCCCAATGAAAACTGACTCTTTACTTCAGATAGACAGCTTACTTCATCTAGCGTTTCCTCCAGTAATCACTGTGTCTGTGGCATTCATTTTAGTATGGTCATCAGACGCTAGATGGCAACAACTTTTTGTCTGATGTAAAAAGTTGGTTCTCAATGGAATGTAACATGTGTCCTTTTTCTACTGAGCTCCTCAATTCTCACTTTGTAAATTTCATTACATGAAAGACGTTATAGGAGAAAGCAAATAACGTGAAAATGTTAATTTTGAAGTTGTTTACAAATTCGGCTTTAAATTTTCATTGGAAGTTGCAGTTTAGGGATGTACCTTTACAGTATGAAGATGTTTTGCCTACAAGACCAAATATTACACACGCGCTAGAACATCACATAAAAGTCACAAGGGAAACCATATTTAGCACTCGTTTTCGGTCCATGAATAATGAAAAAGAAATATTTGAAAGCAAATTCAAGATGGTTTTGATAAACTGAGGAAAGCGTGCCAATACCACATTGCCTTTCGTCTTTCATTTGTTTCATCCACCATTTTCCTGAAATTATAACCTTATTGCATTTTCGTATTTTTATTACAATTTGAAATGTACTTTTTTGTGTATTGGTCTCAGGTCTACAGATCATAATTTCAGTTAATTATTATTATCAATTAGAGAAGATAGCATTGTTTCGCTTAGATCCGATAGATTACAATACAGCAGAACATGGATTTTCTGGAAAGCGATTATCCGGAAAACTCTAAGCCACAAATAAGAAAAAATATGAGCAATTTGCTTTTGTTATAACTCCAGTAAATCTGCTTTTGAATCTTTTAAAAGTGCTGCGTTAGTACTCTCAATATATCGGTTATCCGGAGACTATTGGTTCCACTTAATCCGGCTAATCGATGCTTTAATGTATTACGTAAATTTTGGTGACAAATTACTTTATACACGTCTTTAAGTAAATAAGGATGTAAGTACTCTTTACCAACTTAGAAGCAAAACTAACTTTCAACGTTTTATTTCTAAATAAAGAAACACGTCTCATTGTTTATAAACACCCAATAGAAGGAATAAACAATGTGTTTGGATTTTGTTGTATATGTTATAGCTCTAACAGCCTTAATTTCTATTCCTTTGAAAACACATATTTCACAAAAATGGCACTTACATCCTTATTTACTTTAAATTATCTAACTAATTTTGTAGAGAAACTAATGGAATTTTTTACATCTATTACCTATTGCTGCCTTGCGTTATTTAAGTGTTCATTTGAGAATATTCTTGAATAGAGTCGAACGAAAGAAGAATCTCTGTGTGGCTGCTTTCTAATAGCGGAAAAAAGGGTCTTATTTAGTCTTGTCTTCCTAAATAATCCCACAAAAGATTCTGAAAAATAAATTCTTGAAAGGGCGCAAGTGCTTTGAAATTTTCATTATTGTACATTTTAAGTCATTGCTTCATGTATAAATTTGTATGGGCTAATTTCTCAACGTGAAACTACGCTTTGGGTTTACATTTTAAACTTGTAAACATCAACAATTAGCTCTGCAACTGTCACCCCCTACTTTGCCAGAAGACTCGTGCGCATGGGATAATCTGAACCAGAGACAGAGGGTGACAGTTGATGAGTTAATTCTACCGTTTACAAGTTTTTAATGTAAACCCAAAGCGTAGTTTCACGTTGAGAAAATAATACAAACAAATTTATACATGTAACAATTACATAAAATTTACAATAATGAAAATTTCAAAACTCCTCAAGAATTTATTTGTCAGAAATAAAGCTATTGCAGGCTTATTGAGGAAGATTAAATTCATTTTATTTATTTATTAGAAAACAGTCACATAGATGTTTTTTTTTTATTTCATCCTATTGAACAATCTAGCCTCACAAGGCATAATCTATCCTCAAGCTTACAATGATGAACGTTTAGCAGGCAACAGCCAGTTTATATCCATAAAATCAACAAACTTGTAACGATCATAATTCAATGTCTCCACACACGTGCTAATCTTAACAATTTCTGGACCAAGAGTGACACAAAGTGCCACAAATTCAGTTTTTCTCCTGATACCTAAAATTATTTGAATAAGTATCATAAAGATAATAACTATTGTTATTTCAGATATGTGAAATCTCATACTGTATAAATCACTAAATTACTCATTGTTATTTACGTGCTTCTGATCATATTTTCAATGTAGGTACAAAGGGCCACGCTTGGTCCAGCGTGAAACTTATCAGTTTTCCAACTGTTTTTCAGTTACATTGACTATTGTTGGTACTCTTGATAGGTTTATCAGTTACCACAATTTCTTTTTCAATCTTGCCATTGTTGTAATTAAACAACTTCATGTCTTGGAAGGGATTAGATGTTGAATACAGAATCGGTGGATTTCAGAAGAAGAAATACAAAATCTCCATATAAAATGTCTGATAGGAACTTGCATCGCAGTGAGCAGTGTAAGGTACGAGAAGTTGTTCCGAAAGAGATTTAAAATACATTGAAATAGTTCAATTGTCACTTAACATTATTGTTAAATTTTATCAGTTCAGAAACAATGGACATTTCCGGTAGTATTTTTTTATTGCAATAAAAAATTCCTCTATTAAAGCAGACTACGGAACACATTTTCTTTTCTTTCTGTGATGAATCTATCAAGAGTTATAAAGACTTGCTTCAAAAGAGTCTCAGCCTTCCGCTTAATCGGGTGCCGCCATGTTATGACGTAATCAGTCTTCCGACTGCTTGTCATTGACATACAAATGGTATTTGATTTGTTAGTATTGTTAAAAAGAGATCGCAAAAATGGATCGAAAGAAATAGTATAACTGGTGAATAACGTTTCTATATGCCTTAACACGTCATTTAGTTCGTTTTAT